>JAIPRN010001626.1:0-42084 GCA_025469175.1 Geopemphigus sp. TES_GeoC_2020
GACAAATTACACCCAGTTAGAACGTATGGTACGGAGATGCGAATCCTTATGGAAAACGGAGGAAAGAAAACCAATTATTTTTTAATAAAAACTCTAAAAGCGGTATTTTGGACCCGTGAAAGATGAGCAGATGGCGGAAGTGAAGTGGAAAGTACGGAAATTTAAGGAGTGGTTGAGACTCTTCCAAGAACAATATATATATATATATCGGATACAATTGGAGGCTGAAAATTCCGACGGGCTATACACATTTGGCAAAGTCAATATCCGCTTTTATGCGTGGTAATAGAAGTAAACCCGGTAGGAAAATGACCCCTTGAAGCACTCCGTTTAAGACGCGGAATCCCTGAAATAGAGGATCAGATTGGATAGTACTGAGTAGCTGATGGGGAAAATTGGGAGGATTGGGTAGTGTGACGGGATGGTTCTAATGGTCGAAATGTCCTAAAAACATGTACACGAGTATTGACGTATTTAAATAGGAAAAGGTACGTTGTTGACCCGATCCACAGGCAAACCGTACGATTCGGTAATAATTGACGTTATCGAATTAGATTTATATTAAGCGTACGAACGTAACGTATTAGAAATAGTGTTAACGACGATTTCTTTTCGTAATTTTTTTTTACATTCCCGCGATACGTTTTTTTTAATTCTCCGTAATTCCGTTTTTTTCTCATTTCCCTTCAAACTTTCGCTACATGGGCAAACTTCATAAATCGAATTTTCCGTTCGGTCCCTCCGAATTTCGAATTATCGAATGTCTACCGTATAAACGGTTGTCGATATACCATTTCCGTGGGACGGGATGACGAGGGACACAATTCGTGCACAACCATTTAAAATGCGTTCGTGTCTTTCAATAACATTGTTATCGAATTCGACGTATACTTGAAAATGTAGCTATGTATACATATAGGACACGAATTATTTTGGATGGTCCCGAAATAATGGAATGCGTCCTGGTGGGCGTATAAAAATAATCTCGAGCGCGCCCTTATATAACCCTAAACAGGAGTGCGTTCGTCGAGGAGCCAATTTATACTCTGGCCTCCGAATTACCATCACGCGAATTGTCGAGTTCCTTACCTGATACGCGTTTTTAATGTTAACCACTTGCTTCGTTTCCGCGACCGTGCCCGCTACGCCGACACCGAACGGTATATGAATTTCTTCCTCTTTCGCCTTGTGAACGGCCTCGCTCAGTTCTGCGAACAACGACAAAAACGAATAATAGAATATTATAATTCGCGTTTTTGATGTTTCGGTATTGTTCGGGTTTTAACGATAGCCGTGTTTATTTCGCGTCGTACACGGTTTTTAAAATAGTTGTTGTTTTCCCGTTGTGTAAGTCTAATTAAAAATTTCAATTTTTCGGTCGAAATTTAACTTTTTTCAATCCACGATTACTTAAATATATATATATACACTCGTAATATAAATTTCCAAAATTGAAATTTTCGTATTAAAATTACGTAACGAACGGTTTTGACGTGTTATCTAAATTTAACTATTAATTAGTACGCTTAATAGTTTTTACTGACGTTTATTCTATTTAGTCATCTCTTACGGGAAATTCGGTAATTATTTGAAAAAACGAATCGAATATCGGCCTTCAAAACTATACGTATATTGTTATTGACATGCGCGGTTGGGCGATAAATTAATTGCACCGCGAACTTTCGTTCACAAAAACCCATTGCGCCATCATATGCCTGCCAATACGGTTATTAAAATAACACGAACGTTCGTTATATTTTTTAGATATCGTATCAACGTGGGTTCCGGTTGTGAAATTCGTCATTATCTGTTTGTACAAAGTAAAAAAAACAACAAATTAAAAATAGCGCTAACCGTGAATAGGTGAATATTTCTATCGCGCTATCAATAACGAAGGAATCACATTGAAACCGGGACATCCTGAAATGGAGAACTACGTTCGCGTATGATAATGAGACGATAAGAACGTAACAAATTTGACGAGAAATGGAATAGTAAATTGACGTTCGCCTTCTGCCGTCACTGTACTTGTACGGAAATGAGACGACGAGACACGCGACGTCCGCGTATATAATGCATGTACAAAGTCCGCGGGAAATAAGGCGTACGACGCGCATAAAATATGTATAAAAAATCAGAACGAATCGCGTTTTCGACATTCTTAACGTTATTGCGTTTTCGTTTTGGTCAAATAGCGTTATCGCCCGTATTATTTTTCCGTCGTCCGTTTGTGCATTAATTAGAGGACGTCCCTGAGCCCGTTTCCGTCGTGTCCGCGTACCCAAGCGAAATCGCCTCCTGTCGATTTGCGGCCAAGTCCACGCCGCAATATTCGGGGCTTTGAATTTCGACCGACCCAAGGGTTCTTAGGACCGACTAACACGGCCGTTTGAAAAGGGAAAACTCGGCACACGATTCCTTCGTTAAACGATAGTTCGCGGTTCCTCGGAAGCACACTGCCGTATGAATTCCGTAAATTAACGAACTCCGCAATTCGGGCCAAATACTCGAGGTGAACGATTTGTTTACGTAGTCCGCCAAACAACAACGGCACGCTTTCGTCGTGTCCCGTAGAAAACATTTCTCCTCGTTCGATACGAAATCGGATTAAGTACATAATTTACGGTGAAATGAAACGCGCGTTCCCCGGGGACACTTTTTATCGCTTTGAAATCGTACACCGTAATAAAAAACGACGCTTTTATTTTCATCGGGATTGAATGAATAAAACGATGTTCGGCGCGCGGAATTAAAGTTTCGTGACGCGTCCACAACGAAAACCGTAAACGTACACGCGCGTCGTGAATATTCGATATTATATTACGTTCGTTACGGCGTTCGTGTTATTCGTATAAACGGAAATCGGAAAAATTAATATCCGTAATAATACGGTAGTCGAACTTCCAAAGACAACGGCGCAAGTTTGGGACCCATGTTACGGCGGTTTCGTTAAAAATACGGCGGGGATGTAAAGTCGCGTTGCCTCGTGACGGCGACCTGTCGTAAATTCGTTATCGCCCGTCGCGATGAAAATAAAGGCAACACAGCCCGGAAACGAGAAGACTTAAAATCGCGTTTTTATCTGAACTTACGCGGGACAGATTCGTAATTTCGACGATTACCAACCCGTAGACTCTGACAGCCGGCCAGTATTGCCAATTGTACAAAATACGCGTTCGTGGACTTCGCGTCTCTCAAGAACCGGCACAAGCACCGCCTGCCTACACTCTACTCAGAGGAGATACATACACGAATTTATTTCGGATTCCGGTCGTTTATTACGATATTATTTCGTTTACGTTCGTCAATAAATACGCTTCGGGAGGGGGGACCGCCTGTTTCGATTAGATTTGATCGGCGTACAAAATAAAAAAAATAATAACCGACGGAACGCGTTTGTACATTATCCGAATGCCGCAGCCAGTCCGTCACCGGTGTACACCTGTGCCCGTATAAAAACACTGGCTGTCGATAACGTCGATTCGTAAACGAACACGTTTTCTCTCGAAAAACGACTCGCGCGATTTATTATTATGGTAAAATATGTAAACGATATTTCGGCAGCGGAGACAGACGTTTTTCGAAACCCCGATACACTTCAAGCGCCGTTCGATCACGTCCGCTGGTGTTTAAACGGAAATTTTATACGAATTTCGTATTACTCGAAACGGCGACAACGACGGAAAGCTCTCTCGCTCGATTCTCCCGTTCTACCCGTTACGCGAAAAGTCAAAACTTTTCGAAACCAGAACGCCGCGGATGTTTTCTTTCGTACGATTCGATACCATTGGAACGGACTGTAAATTCCGTGTTTTAACCACTCCATGAGAGTGTCGACTAGTTTGTTGAAATATAAGCAGCAAGCGACGGGATCTTCGTTGACCAAAGTCGAACGTAAGTCTCGGTTTCTATCGCCGAAAAGCGCGTCGTCCGTACCCGTCCAATCGGTTCCGTGTCTCAGACGGTATATCAAACGAACAAGTCTCGGCCAAGCGTACTCGGAAGCGCTCAACGTTAAGAACATCGTCGGCTTTCCCAACACGTCTTTTTTTCTAGTCCCCCAAATATTGAACGCTATTCGGTATACACTTCAAGTACGATAAATTTTTTTCCACGCAATTTTCGACGAACCGAATATTCTCGATGTCTTTTCGAGTGAGACGATCCGTGTTGGCTGTAACTCGGAACGTGGCGAACACGCTCTCGGACACGCCAAAGCGCATCACTCTCTACAGTATGTGTTCCGGCGTTACTCCGCGACGATCTCTTCGGCGAATTTCGCTGCTCGCTATCATGTAAGGCGTCGCCTTCAATTTGAATTCTCTGGGTTCTCCGAGATAAATCGACGGAAAGGAGTGCTCTTCGGCGTGTTCGTCGAACAAGAAGTTCAACGGACGTTTGAACATTCCGGGTGCCCATCGAATCTCGTGATCCTCCGTCCACAGCATCGTGTGTTGTTTGGCCAACAACGAATCGTGCGCCGAAAGCGTCGAATCCAATATCGGAATTAAATCTTCCTTGTTGGTCTGTTCGAGCAGATCTGCGGCCGAACTTTCTTCCACGATCGGCTCCTCGTCTTCCAAAGGAGGAGAAAGCGGTGGCCAAGCGTTTGTCAGAAAACTCGCGTCTATCGTTATACCGTGAAATTTGTATAATGGCTTTTCGACCGAGTATTCGAGCCAACGTTTCACGATGTCTTTCGTAACGTAGCCCGACCAATACGTAGATTTGTGTATTTGATGTCGTTTTAAATTCAGGTTGAAAGCGCGATCGTCTTCCAAACCGCGAGGCAGTTTACTCACCTCGGTAGAAACGTCAACGGGTACGTTTATAACTTGGCCGATAATACCTTTCGATCCCGTGCGAAGCGATCATATTTAGTGTACGCGAGCGGACACTAAACGGGTCGCGATCGGATCCAACGGAGGCAAATGCTTCGGACACGGCGGATAACGAAAGCCGTTCGATTTGGAATAACGAGGAATCGTAGGTTTGTCTTAACTTTGTACGGAGTCTCTGCAAGTTCTGCACAATTCAAATTCTGTTATATTTTCGTTTGGAAACGTATCGATCAGAATCTGAATAAACTCTTCCGTGAGTTCGACCAAGTTTATCAACTTTAAGTCGTTTTTGAACCACAAGCGATCGCAAACGGAACACGCGTATCCAAACGGATTGTTCGTGAATTGTTTTTCGAATTACACGTCGACAGCTGTTAAAGGGCGTACCACGTACGTTTTCAAAGGCGGATCTTCGTTTTTTTCCTGTATGGGCATGGACGTGTCGTCGGTTTCCATCGACAACGGCGGCTCGCCTATAAGACGACGTACCAACGAGGATTTTATTGGATTGAACGGTGGCGTGTTTTTTACGCAAGCGATACGCTCGATTGCGTTCGGCGTTTTTACGCTTTTCTTCGTTCGTTGACAATCGCCGAACATCATTAGATTGTTTCGTCGTTTTAGCGAGTTCTTCTTTTTTCCGCAAACGATCAAGTCGATTGCGTTCGTTTTTTTTGACGTCGTTGTTCGTCGGTCAAAATACGAATTGGTTTTGCGTGAAACGTTGGTGTTTGCTTACTTTTGTATTGGGAACGCGACAGGACCGACAACAGATTTATTTATTATTATCCCGTATCACGCGCACGCGCATACTACTTAAACGTAGTAACAACGCAGCGCGTAGCAACGCGATAACGTAGCAGCGACAGGACAGCAGCATGACGTTGGCGTCCTCGCGTCACGCGTAGTAACGCGATAACGTAGTAGTAGCGGCGTGACGTGGGACGCCGGGACGCGACAGTAGTATGACGCAATAATGGCGTCCTGCGTCACGCAAAGTCGGAAAAAATGTACACGAAAGAAAAAACACGTTAATAATATTATACACATTTCGCGTGCGGCCCGTCCCTACCTCGATACGCGCAACGGTCACACATTCGATGCGCCTATTATATAAATACTCTATGGTATACTCCACGTACGGGTCAAAACGTGCCCGGTATGTCCCGCCACGCTTCGGTAAACATTTTTCGGCGCGCTCTTCTCGAAGTGGCTACGAGAGAAACATCCGACCTTAGACGAAACCGAATGACGAATTCGGATAGCCGAGAACACGGATAGATCGGATATAATTTCGTAATAAGTGTATAGTTTCGGGTACGATTTGAAACCGATTCGGTTCTGGGAAAACCGTCGTAATTACGGAAAGCGGATTATCTCGAAATAGTTTCGACGGCGTTTTTATTTTCCATTCACTAACGCAACGAAACCTAATTCACTTAAGCTCGCGTATCGATGTTTATCAACTATTGGCGATCAGATTCCTAAACTAATATTGGTTACGAGAAACAAGGCTCGTCGGTTTTTCACCGGCCTCAGTTTATACCGCAATTTAATGATTACAAAAAACGTCTAACCACAAAATACGAAATTATAAACATAAATCCTACGTTTACGCTCGATCTAAAATCTTTTTATAATCATCTATTCGTATTTCGTACTCGTATTGGAGATTTTCGTTTATAGATATTTTTTTATACATTATATATATACTGTTAGCAATCTAGTATTGGTTGAATATGTTGTTAGTGTCATAGAGGCCGCTACTGTTCGGATAGATTTCATCGATAGTATGAATATTTTAGATCAGTAAGTAAGTAACGAGGATAATGATGGTCCGACGTTGGTTGAGAAGTTCACCGCACTCCGATGATTTTATTGCCTTATTATTTGTTTATTTTGTTTGTTTCGTAAAAAAGTGTTGCCAAGTGAAGTACGATAACGTTTATTAATATTAAATTACCTTAAATTATATTTATTTCTAAAGTCAGAAAAGGAAGAAGAAATGATAAACCTAACCGCGTTATGTAGTGTGTTCAGATCAGTGAGGAAGGTTGCTGTCCCGTAAAGTGTACAGAATAAAAAAAAAAGATATAGGAAACTGGGAAGTGAATTAAATCGAAAACTCGAAAAATAATGTGAACGAATAAATTATATTATTTCGTATTTTTGTCGAATGCTTTTGGGATTCCAACAAAACTGCTGTTGATAATATTGACGGATTATTTTTGTGTTATTGTTTACGTTTTTGCATCTTATAATGTCGTTAACTAGCAGGTATACTCGATCGTTTTATCTTTATTATCAACGTCGTAGAATACGTACCATTCTAATATTAATTTTGTTTATTATATCGATTTCCCGTGTAAATCAATAGTGTTTAAAAAAAAATATTATGTTTAATTACACTTGTAATTGTTTATATTACGTATTAAGAATCGTGAGTTTATAATTTAATTACGGTTGAGAATAACACGATCGAAGAAATTCGTAATATTCCTAGTTCTGTCGGAGGTTTAGAAGAGTCTGATATGTTTAGTGAGCTCGTTAAAACTTCGAGCTACACAAATTTGACAGAACAAGTATGGTTGCTACCTCTTCGACTTTAAGTGGACGACGCAAGAAAATGTCTTGAGCGCGTTAGTAAAGTGAAGAAAACATTTTTGTGGTCCGATCTGGGAATAACATTCATGTTTGTAGGGGGATTTCTAATGAATAATTCGAAATACCGGTTCGAAAACTGGTCACCTTTGGTACGTTATTGAGCAAATTTAAAAAATGATTTTTTTGAAGCGCAATTTGGGTCAGCTTTTAGACAATGATGCAAGCTTTAATTTTGACCCCGTTAACACTTATGAAACCTTGGAACACTTTTGGTTTCCTCGGTTAAGAAATTTTGTAAAAAATTATATTCGTCGCTGTCAGGTCTGTACAGTTAAAAAGACACGCACTGGACCTCTCAAATGTTATTTGTCACAGGTGGAGAAATCATCAACTCCTTTTGAAACATTACATGCTGTACATCCAGTTTCTTACAACTTTAAATATATTTTGGTGCTAGTAGATGCTTTCACCAAGTAATGTCAACTCTGTCTACTCAAATCTATAATCGCTTCTGAGACTAAAGAATAATTTCAAAAGTTTATTTTATATTTTAGTACTCCTGGAAGGACCATTATGGATGCTGGATCGAATTATAAAAACATTTCTTCGCCCAAATACCTTAGACTTTAGAATATACAGTATCATTATGTTACACCTGACATCCGTCGTGGGAATGGACAAGTAGAACGCTATATGAGAACTATTACGAATATGATTAGAATTGAAACAAAGGTTCATTCAGGATGATCGAGTGGGTTGTGGAGAATTCAGCTAGTTTTAAACACAACCAATTAGAAGTCGACAAAGTTGTCACTGGTGCAATTATTGCTAGGCATTAAACGTTCTTTACTCCCTTAATACAGGCCGTTCTTTAAAACCTTTCACAGGATTTGGGTCCCATTCGTAACTAGGAATTAGATCGACGTTGGGTAGCTGATACGCTTGGTTCAGAAGCCTTTAATGCTGAAAACGCTAATTCTAAAAGACGAAATTCAATGAAAATTTCAATTGGTGTCTGTTGTTACGCATCGTGATTCTGAGATGCATAAAAAAAACTTGAATACGAGTTTTTGAGGTCTTATGAGATCATTTGTATCCTAGTTGGAGATAGATTCCAATTAAAGAAAGTAGGTTCAAATATAGTAACTAAGGCAGCCAAGGAGCAGCTGTGTTTATGGCCAGTAAATTGGTCACTTATGTGTGACTATTGGAGCTAATGGAAGATGATGGTACTATAGAAAATTCAGATGGAGCGTACGCTGTTACAATCACTACGAATTAAAGGTAACTTTTATATGTTTAATTGGCCTCTGTCCTGTTAATGGTTGAGTCAGAGTGATGACTGTGGTCTCACCAAGATCTAGTTATCTATGTACACGTATTAACTTGTGGGTCATACGCAATGGTGCAGATAATACTTATTTCGAGAATGAAACAATCATCAGGATTGGCCATGTTAACAATCTAGTATTGGTTGTATATGTTGTTTGTAGTGTTATAGAGTGGCCACTACCAGTTGGGTGGACTTCATCGATAGTATGGATATTTTAGAACGGTATACAAGCAACGAAGATGATGGCTTGATGTTGGTTGACAAGTCCACCGCGCTTGGACGATTTTGTTGCCCTATTGTTATTTGTTTCGTAAAAAAGTTAAAGCGTGATAACGTTTATTGATATTAAATTACCTCGAATTATATTTATTTCTAATAATATATATATATACGTATATTCCGCGTATTATGCATAAGTACGTGTAACATGTACAAAGTAATTAGGGATATCCCTGACGACGTTCGTCCATATCAGTTGACATCAATCTACGCAAGTGCTAATATTTCTAAAACGGTTCGAAACTGTCGGAAGTTATCCGTTTTCGATGGCCGACGTATTATTACATATATCCGGTCGAGAAATTGACCTAATCATCGAATCGACTTGTAGAAGAATGGCGGACCACTCTTACCGAGTGTTTTCATCATCGATGCATCCAGTGTAGAGTCGGACTTAACTCATGTTCAGTGATTGGCACTAAATCGCTCGAGGACGGCGTAACGAATGGCCGCACAAACGGGAGAATGACCGATTCGTTACACTGCGAGTCTGTGAAACCGAGTAAGTCGAAAACACGGTTTGGTGGAATCGGTCGAATGTCCGAACACGAATTCGGTATAATGGTTGGAGGACGTTAACGACCGTTTACCCGAAGACCGCGCTTGAGTAGTTTGTACTCGATTTCCGTTTTAATTAACGCTTGTTCTCCACATAGATGCCGGTTGAAACGTCCGACGACAAATACACGCGCAAACGTACTACTTCGTCGACGCGTATACGAACATATTGTGGCGATAATAATACCGTGGCGCGGCAACGTTGATATTATCGACGTTCCGTTGGTTCGTCGAAGGGACTAATTTTCGCTACGCGGTTCGTCGTACCTTCGGTGTAAACTGTGTCGACTTTATATATATATATATAAATACGCGCGTATACGTCGGTACATATGTGCCCTGTATATGGTACATGTCACCTACATATGCCCTAACCCTCCCACGAGTCCTACGAAAGTCGATAATATTATACTAACCTATTTATATACGGGTATATATATATATATATAAACATGTGCACGCGTTTCGACCTCGTCGTGGTTGTATGGTAAACGAGTAATGTCTTTTTATTTCGCGGCGCGACTCGTTTCAAAACGTCATTTTCGTATTCGGTTTGTTCCGATTTCGTTTTTGCGACGCGAAATGGAACGCGCGGCTGCGTGTCGAAATTCCAACACAGATTCTCGTACACGATCGCGCCCGTTTTAGTAACGCCGTTTATTAGCGCGCAGTAAACGAAGACGTCGTCGACTGCGAAACAATTCGGACGGCGGCGAAATAAAACACGCCGACCGGTCGATAACAATTACGCTCAAACGGACCGTCGGAGTCGTTAAAACCGTAAATTAACGCGAGTTTCGTTCCGGTCGTGAATTTTCTTACGTATTCTCAGCCACGCCCGAACCAATTTTATAAATGTATATCTATATATACATCCGTCTCCCGCCCCCGAATCGGGTCGATCGTATCGAAAACATATTCGTTTTCCGAAACGGCCGTCGATTACGTTCGTAGACAACGGCGTTCGAATGTAGTAGTATGCGCACGTTCTAAATGTCGAACGTCGTGGCTCTTGTTTCCCAATTAGTCATAATCGTACGCCGAAGTGATTAATAATTGTCGGCGAAACAATTTCTTCGGGAGTGATGAGCGCAGTCATCGGGATAAGAGCTTCCCCTGTTCGATAATATATATGTATATATTGTTGTTCGGGTCCTCGGCGTACAATAATTTACGGCGGATCCCCGCGCAATTATATTTATAAAACAAGGTCGGTGGTATTAAACTATCTAACTTTTCGAAAGGTCTCGGCTTAACGTATTTCTTAAATTGTTTCCGCGCGTACTTTAATTAACGTAGTCTGATGAAAACGTAATTAAAACGAAAACAGCGAGAGCGTAGTGAACGGCTTTTTTCACCTTTACGACCCTAATGCGTTGCATTTCGTTCTTAAACCTGAAAGAAATTAGCCCTCGTCAGTCCACGGGGTCGCGCGAAGGTACAAAACTATCGAAAAACAACGTTTCAAATTTTTTCCGAAATATGAACAATTTTTCCCCGCTTGGCTCTCGTATTTAATTAAAAACATTAAACGCGCATTTATGTATCGTAATGCAATTTCCTAAATATTAAAACGGTACGATTTTCGTTTTAAAAAAAAAAATTAAATCGAGTTGCACTCGAACAATTGTGTTAAAAAAGGGCCGAGTATCATAAAATGAACGTTCGCGATATAATAATACTATTTATACGTACGGGTTTTTTTTTTATAAAACGTCAAAAACCGCGAGGAAAATGTTACTATTTATAAATACCGTCGATGGATAGATAGACTGCCGGAGTGTGTTATCCATACGTGTAAATACGTTCGCAGATAAAAGTGTTCGTTATTGACGTTGGTGTACGGCCAACGTAGCGTAAAGAGCGGCGAGTGTGAAAAATAACGAGTTTCAAAATCCACTTTCGTTCCCGAATAACGTTGGAAACGGTTGAACTTCGGATTACAAACGATTGACAAATTTTCGAAAATTCTCTAAAATTGAACATTATTGGACGCGTATGTGTACATTACTGCAGGCGAGCCGTAGTATTCGTTAAGGTAGAATATTTCGATTTTATTTTCACGATTTCATTAGTGACGATAAACTAGCGCCGTTGTGTATAAAATAGCCGTTCGTCGTTTTTTTATCAGGCGAATAAATAACAAAACGGCGTCGCGTATTATTATTGCCATATCGTATAGTATTGTTCGGGATATTAATAAACGAGTTCGAAAAATTGAAGTAACAACCTAATCGCGCGTATATTGAACAGAATAAAAATGTAACTCGCACAAAAGACTACCCCCCGCCCGTAAACATCGTACTCGACGAATTGTTTCATTAAAAATTGATAAGTTCTAACACGAATATTAAATTTTTTGTGAAAATATATTTTTTATCGGCGAAGACGGTATTTGTTTTTTAGTAACAATTTATAATAATGAAGTTGATAAAGTTTATTATATATATATATATATATATATTTTTTATAATCGTTTTTATAAATATTTAATCGACCGTTAAAAAGTTGTCTGAAACTTGAACGAGCACAAAATGAATATGTATATAGAATATAAAACGTAAAATGAAATTGTTATTTTTAAAAACTCGCGAATTGACTTTTTAATTATCCGTATAATATAGTAATCTACCTAGTTTATTTGAATTTCGATACATATACAGCTAAATCGCGGTCCCGTTCGCTTCGACGTTATTATATAAACGTAAACCCTTTCGTCGAATTCCTCCTTCGAGCCGTTTTGATAAGATAGGAATTGCCTACAATTATATTGTAACGACATATTTTTTTCTAATATTATCGCTGGGTGTGACTCGTAAGTCGCCCACGATCCACTGCCCGTTGGCCGCCATCTTTGCGCTAGTAGCTATAAGTAGTTGAACGTTAAAATAAGTTTGATTTTCGCTCGTCTTCAAACTTGTACGAAATTTATTAGAAGGGTCGTGTAATATGAGCGTCTATATTAATAAACGCTACGTGTAACACGCGCGTCGTTCGTATTAAAAATTATCAACGGTTACTATGCAAAATGAGACGAACGAAAGTTGCTGACATTTTAGCGACCAACGAGTTTTCGTAACGAAAAAATTAATTTTCCGACGTAGGCGTAAACGACGCCCGACGTGTCACGTCAGCTATAAAAATGGGCATTTGGAGATCATTTTGGAGAACGAACGATATTCGTGTGAAACGTGAAGGATGACGCGCGTAATGGCAATTACGTGTCGCTCGCGCTCGCTTTGTCAAGGCTGCCACGGTTTTAAGATACTCGAAAAGAATTCCGAGTAAAAGTGACGGACATTATTGCGCCTTTATTATTTTCTAATTAAAGTTATAGTCTGGAAACGCGATAGAACGGACGGAAATGATTGGGGCGTGTGTTCCGAGGAGCGAATTCATAATGGAATCGAAGGTAGACGGCAAAAAGGGGGAAGGTCGACGAAGAGATGGTACAATAAACAGGGATATAAGTGTGGTATGCGTGAAGAAGACGTGGTATGATCGAGTGGAATGAAAAACGAGGGGCGGTGGGGTCGACTTTTGCGTGCAAAAGCAAAGTCGGAAGAACCGTCGGCGTGTGAAAAACTTGCGGAAACTTATCGACGACGGTTTGCCTATGCATAGCGCGCGTGTACGAATTGAAATACGATTATCGTAATTGACGGGAAGCGTGAAGGAAAATTATATGGTCGTCAGTTCCGTTTAATCCGTGCGCGACATTTACCGCCGTAAATGGATTGATTAACGGTGGTGACGTTTTTTTGTAGTCGAACGAGTGAGGAAACAGAACATGTGTGTGCGTGTGTATGACACGAATAGCCGACAACGGGACGACGAAAATATTTTTAAAAGCCCTTGGCGTGAGCTCGAAAGAGGGCTAAACAAAGAGACGCGAACGTAAAACGACAATCGTTCGAGAGTTTCTCGACGAAGCGATACGTCCAAACAATACGGAATATACGAGATACGTTCGGATAAATACTCGGACAAAATTTATGAAAAATCGCGTTTCGAACTTACAAATTATTTAAACGGATCACCTTCAAAGTAGTGTCCTTTAGCTTCAATACAATAGTCTTTTTTGAATTTCCTCCATAGTTTATATAGCCTTTGGCTCTTGTGTCGGATAGTTTCGTTAACGTCTTTGCATCTTTGGCCTTTGGCGGTAAATTTTAGTCTTGGAAACAAACGAAAAATCCCAGGGAACAGTCCGGTGAATATGGCGATCGAGGTACCACCGGTATATTTTTATATGCTAAAAATTCGCGTTCGGAAAGCGTGCCGAATGCGCTAGTTGGTGCATTGTCGTGGTGCAATAACCACGACTTTGATTTGCACGCGTCTGACCATTTACAACGTACTTTCTCTCTTAATCTATCTAGTATTTGCTTATAAAATACTCGATTTACTGTCTGATCCGAGAATACAAATTCAAAATGGACTAAAAAAACAACGAGCGTTGCTTCGATGTTTGTCCGAACCCGACTACATTTCTTTGGACGAGGCGAATTTGCGGTCTTCCATCGCTATTAATTGAACTTTGGTTTCGGGATTGTACCCATATAACCACGTTTCGTCACCCGTAAACGTTAATTTTATAAAATTCGGATCGTTAGAAACCCGATTTTTTAGTTTCGATTTCAACGCGATATTCCATTTGCTTCTCGGTTAACAATATTGGCACTAATTTTGCGGACACTCTTTTCATACGCAATTCGTCCGATAAAATCGAATGACGAGTACCAATTTATATGCCAACTTCACTGGCTACTTCTCCGACAGTTTATCGTCGGCCGTATCTAATTGCGTTTCGAACATGAGTAATGGTGTCGTTCGATGTCGATGGACGCCCAGGACCGATGGTCATCTTCGACGGATATCCGACCTTCTTTGAAACGTTTGAACCAGTCAAAAGTTACACAACGGCTTAGTGAAGAACATCTCCAAAAATCGATTAAAAAGTTCCCGTGGCATTTTTGCCAACACAAAATTTTTATACGCGCGCGTTGCTCCGTAATATTATCCAGAGTGAAATCGCGATTTTTTACAAAACAACCAACTTTGAACGCGTGTTGTTAATGCCCGATTTGAGATACCGAGTATTATTATATCCCGCAATAACGGTCGTTATTTCTAGTTTATTTCCGTATAACGGCATTACCGTTAAACGTTTTTCCGTAATCATTTTAGTCGGGTTATTTATTGAACACGCCTCGTAGTAACGGGCGTAACACGTATTATGAACAATAACTGAGCTTCGAAAGACGTCGTTGGCGCATGTTGGCCACCATAAGCCACGGCCGCGGTGCACAGCTGTTGTAGTTTTCGCTGGTCATTTCCCACGCACGTCCGTAGCGAATTAACGCGCGTATTTATCGTCGGTGCACACTCGACGGGTTCGGATCGTAAACGAAACGCCGGAACGGTCGTTACGAGTTCCGAATCGTACGGCCGCGGTCGAGCGCCAAACAAAATCGCCGAGGAATTCCTATCCGGAAAACGTTCCGCCCGTTCCCGAATTAGGCGCTATCGGCGTCCGAACGCGCTCCGGTTCGTCGAAAACGATTCGGTATTTTTGTTCGGCCCGTCGTGTGTGCATATTTGTTTCGCGCCGCCGACCGACCGGGTTGGAACGCGTCAAGTTATTTTCGTCCTCCGAATTTCCGGTTACGCGGCACGCGCGACTTTCACCGAAAATGCGGCCCCGACTATCAAAAACGTTATCGTATGCGCGCCGGGAATGTATCCGCAGCGGGGACGGCGACTAGATACGCGCGCGCGCTAGAGTTCATGTATAAGTAACCGAATAGTACGCTTACCAACAATCCGAACGTGTCGTTTTTCGGGTCGCCGCGCGCTTACGTGTGTGTTTACGTCCCACGGTAAAACCATTTCGGAACGTTATTTAATTTTTCTCGTCCCCCGAAAACTACTTAGGCAGAACGCCGTTCGTTTCGCGCGAAACTAACCGGACGCGAAAATTACCGTCAATTTACGGGCAAACTTGGACGGCATTCGTGGTTTGTTACCGCGAGTGAACGATACGGCGTCCATTAGCGGACGTTTTTCCTTCGAAATTCGCCCGAACTTTAATTCGTACCCGCCGGATAATTATTATAACTCGTTCTCGCGGATATTCTATAGTATTCGGTAAACGAAACCGGCGTCCCGGTCGGCTGTACGCTCGATGTCCGTGTGTTACCCGCCCACGGTTATTTCGCCGCTAAAAACACCGGCGCCGTAGATTTTTTTTCCGCGTATGTACCGTACGAATCCATTCGACGCGTATTTTACGCACAGTAAATGGTTCGCGGAGTAATCAGTTTTCGCTTCGAAAACGGCAAACACTTTGTTAAGTATTCAGGTCGGACAAATATTATCGAAAATCGTTAATAACAAATTATGTTAATTAACAAATTCGATTTTATCGGTATTACGAGAATACCGGGCGTCTTTACGCCAATCGTCGTTGTTCACACTCGGAATTACGACGCGGTTACTAATTCGCCATCGTATGTTTTTAACGAATGACTGACGAGGTTCGAAACGCGTTGTATCGCGTACATTTTGCCAAATTGAAATAAAATAGCGAATATATCGCGTCGTACGTGTACTTTTACAGTTTCGCGTAATACCTAGCGTCGTATAAAATCGATAAAATTGTTTTTTTTATTTAAAAAGTTAAATACGAACCGTATATCGTAGCTTAAAGTTTAAAAAATTATATATGATTATACGAAGGAACCAAGAACCTATAAAACAGAAAATCAAATACAACGAAACTATTATCTACGGTGAAATAAAAATGGTAAAGAACGATCGATACATATGTATATATATAATAGCGCTAAGACAAGGAAAAGAAGAATGAAATGACGAAACCGGAAGAAGCGAATAAAAAGATAAGATCGGATATAATGAACGGACAAGAGTAGTTTAATATGTTAGAATATATTATTGTCGAACAAAAAAGAGAAAGACTTGTAAAGAGGCGATCTGGGACAATTTAGAAAAAAAACGTGAATGAAATCTCCCTTCGCGGGTTCCGAAACGGAATTACATATACAAAAAAAGGAGAAGAAATTAGACCCGACAAAAAACCACCACGGTAATCTTTTTATGACCGAATCTTAGGCTAGAATAGGACACAATGAGGAATCGATAAAATAATATCACTATAACGATAACGTTATACGTATGTATGTACGACAGCCTGTTGGTACGATACGTTTACGTTTTTTAGACGTGTTACCGACTCGACATTTTCGGCGTTTCCCGTAACTGTTACGAAGGTCGCGTAGTCGTTTTTTTCGTACGTTCAACAATTATCTCGCGAGATAAAAACCCGTACCGGCCGAAACGACTTTTTCGGACGAAATAATAAGGCACGTGGGGGTTGGCCGATAAAATAATTGTCCGCGGTCGTCGTGCGCCCTATCAGACGCGGCCGTTATACACTTCCGAAAAATGTATTACGGCCGGTCGTTCGCCGTTTCCGGCGCTCGCGCGATTATTATTTTCGTCGGCACCGGCCGTTGTTTTTAAACACGAATTCCCGTTACGTATCGACCACGATTAGTCACTCAAACAAAATGTCGTTTTCTATTTTAGGCGCCGTTTTTTTCCTATAAAATCGCCGCGTAAACGAGTAAAAACGGCCGGGCGGGAATGGTCGATAAATAATAAAAACGGGCGTACTTTATGTGCCGACGGTAAACCGAAAACGTTATTAGGAAGAAAACGGACCGGCCCCCTCTCCCGAATCTCGTCGTTCGGATCGGACGCGCAATAACGGCGATTTATTATTTTCGCCGAGTATATTTCGTTTTTATTTTACTGGCGCGCGACGGCGTGTCCCGCGTTCCCGTAACGACCGTGATTCGTGTTATTGTTTTCGACGTCCCGGCCGCGTATATACGGACGACGTGGTCCGCTCGGCGTAAGACTATTATTGATTACACGGGCGCCGTGTATTGTGCCGCCATATTTTCGGTAACCGCCGACGTGCGTGGGATGATCGGCGCGAGAGAGTTGAAGACCGTTTTTTCCGTAAGTCTAGCGGATGGACGACCGCAGATTTGCGATAATAGACGCCGCGATATTTTGTTACACGTCCATTGTCGGTCGTCTCCGTGAACAAACGTAACGTAATCCGGCCATTGCGCGTTCGGTTACGAATCGTCGAAACGATTAAAAGACGGAATCGTCGGCCGATAACGTTAATAACCGGCGACGAATTTGCGGAAAACAGCGCGCGTGCGCGTCTACGTTCGAAAAAGTTGCGTTACAACGCGCGAACACGATTTGTCGTAAAACGGTTAGATCGGTAACAAAATAACGACGACGTTAGAATACCTTTATGATATATAGGTACGAACGATCGCGGACACGTCGAAAATCGTTACCTCGGATTAGCTAAAAATCGCGGACCAGAAACGAACGCCACCGCAAATAATTATCGCCACGAATTCGGCGTGATTCCGAGTAGTAGCAATACTTTCGCGCCATCCGCCCGCGTTATTTCGCTCTCGCGTTGACGAATATAATTTACATTTTAATCGATTCCGGCGGATCTTTGTATTTTAATTATTTATTTATTATTTTAATCTTTCGGATTATTGTAAGCGACGCGACGAGTGTATATCGTTATTAATAAAATTCGCCGGCGTTGTTTAAACGCCAATTACGTATTGCAACGGCGGGAATCGTTCGGAGCGCTCGATATTCGTTTCGGGCTCGATAGTCGCCGCGTTTATTTATACGACAAGAGTTCGTCTCGAGTTCCATCACCCCCCCACCGTTTTGTTACTTCGTGCCGGCGGTATTTTTCAACGACTGCCGGAAATTAGCCGAACCGACGAACCAAATTCACCCAACCCCGCCCCACGGTAAAAGAAAAAACCGAAAATACTCGACGGGCGTTCGCGCGAGATACGTACAAAAAATATACACGCGCAAACGTGAAGTGAACCGTATACGACGTTCAACAATCGCCGTACGGTGCTTTTTATTTCGCCCCGAAAACGAAAAATTAAAATCGCGTTCGTGACTAGTCGAACGACGTAATATGCAACGATACCGCCCGTCACTAACTTCGAAACGGTTTTCGGTTGTCCGTCGGGATTGGTTGTTTTCGATTTTTTCACGTGCGCGATACTTATATAGTAATTAAGTGGAATAAACGACCCACAACACTTTTTGGAAAGCCGCAGCCCCCCCAGCCGTATATCGTTACGACGCGTACTAGGACAATTCAGCGACGAACACCACGTGTTCGGAAACGATTGGCGGAATCGAGTAGTAGAATAACGTTGTTATGTTATCGAATACTATATTGAATTCCGCGGGAAACCACCGTGAACGATTTGACGAAGTTATTCGTACGTTAGCGATTTACGACGAGGTGATAAACAAATAAGCCGCGCGAACGGCGTTCGTATAAAAAACCGATGACGACCAAATGTCCGGACCGATATCGCCGCGCCTAAAATATTTCGCGACAGGTTTGGAAAACGGAATTTCAATACGTTTTTGTTCGTTTCGTAATTATCGTCCGTACCGACAACGATCGCGCGCGTACGGAAAATTAATTAGCCGACGTTTAATTATCCTACGGGTACGCCGAAAGTAATTCGAAACGCCGAGTACTTTCTCGTTTTTCCGAAAAAATACGTCGTGTACTACGCGTAGTACAAACGCGTGAGCGTTTAGTGAAACATCGTTGAACGTTAACAATTTTGTTTAGTCGAGAATTGAACACGAACGCGATTGATTACCGTTGTTTATTTAATGGAACTTCGCGATTACGTATATTCGTTTTGTCGAATTTTTCTAAGCGCGCATAGATGAAATTCTCCCGCGAAACCCGTTCGTTTTAGCCATCGTATGTCGATAAACGGACACTCGCGTTCGGTTTTTATTTCGTTTTTATAAAAACGTATTCTTTAATCGCACGGGACACGTTCGGCCGCGTACGTATAATTAATTCCGAGTTTCGGGCTCGCGCGCGTATATAAAACAAATATTAATCTGTAGGGGATTAGCGATTAAGCCCAATAAGTAACGCGCGTAGCGTAATCTCTGTTCGAATACGTTACGAATTATTCGAATCGATTTTGAAACGTTCGGCCCTAATGTTTCTACGTATATCTAATGGACGAACAAAAACAATACCAAATAAATACGTACGTACGCGTATATTTTTCTACACGTTTCTCGTAATCGTTTCGAACAATTTATAGTCGACCGTTTCCGTTATACAAACGAATACGGACTCCGACGGAACACGTTCTGTAATTACGCAGATTTTTCGTTTCGTTTTTCTAGTTACTAGTTATTCCTTTACGCCACCACCATCTTGTCGATTGTTCATATGTATATATATATCGACGCGTCGCCTTCGGTTATTTAATTGTCCGACGTCAAAATCGCGTTATAATGTCTTATACGAACGCGGTTCTACGAGTGTATCCGACGGCAGTGGCGTTCTAACCGGATCAGGGGATAAACCCCCCCCCTCGAAAAGTTTTAGGAAAACTTAATTTTTTACGGGACGTATATTTTCAGTCGATAGTAACGAACAACTAAAGTATTTCTAAACATCGGCACACGTTATAATATAACGTGTTCGTTAAAAACGAATAATCTTTTAACGCGTGTTTCGTTAGGGTCCGATTTATTTATTTAAAAATCACCAAAATTCGTGTCTAAGCACGGCCACTGCCATTAATTCGTCGATAATATTACGGCGCGGAATTTGTCGCCTTACCGGTGTCCACGGTGACGTCGAATAGTTTGGCCACTAGGTGTTTGCCTCTAACCAGGAACAGACTACCGCGGTCGGCCCTGGTCAACAAACCGACGTTTACGAGTATCTTGTGACACAGCACGTCGATGTCCAACTCGTTCGACACGTCCCGAATGAGCTCCATGAACAGCTCCCCTTCGTCTAATAGACCCAAGTGATGTCTCCACTCTCCGCTGCTTCGCGTCACCCTACACCGAAACCACAATATTTGTTTTATTCGCTCCCGGTAAACGTAATAGTACCACACGCACACACACACACACACATAAATATATATATAAAATGTCGTACAATATAAACGATTATCACACGCGGGGTAGCGTTTTCAACCATCGAAAACACACTTTAACGTCTATGTTTTCACGTTTTGTTTCCTAAACGAGACCTAAACGCAAACACCTCGGTTTGTACATTATCCCGTTTATAAATAAGTCGGTATTATTTCTAACGCGTTCCCTAGCCGATTTTCGACGGTACCAACCGTATTTATGTACGTATAGCTTAAACACATAAAATCGTTTTCGCGTTTGTCGGTCGCGTTTTGTAATGTATTTTGTGATTCGAACGTTGTGTTTCGTTGGTTCGAAGCGCGAATTATCGGTAAAATTCGGACATTTTCAAACGTGTTCTATACATAATGCGGTATAAAATAACAGTAATCCGCTACTCTATCCGTAACGATGAAATCCGAAAGCTATTCCCCCTACGCATTTTTACGCCGAAAAGTTTGTAAAAGCGTGTAACGCGTAATTTTACAATAGCGCGCCGCCGAATCACGCGGGCATTAATTGATTTAACAACAGGACTATGCGAAAATGTAAAACGAGTCCCGGTCGTTGTTTTTCTCGTTTAATACGTACGAAGTTATCGACGATGAATTAATCGAACGGTAATAAACATTTCGAGAAGGTGGCGCACGTGTGCCACGTAAAGATGAGACAATTACGTATACGGACGTAACCGAATACGAGAAAAGTGTAAGCGTTTAAAATAGTCGCCGATATTTGGCGACGTCGGTTTATAATTATAATCGATAAGAAGGTGATTGGTTGGTTTGCTGATGAACTCGTCGAAATAAGCGATCGTTGTTGTTCGTTCCACCATTTCGTGAATTTCGCGTTTCAGTTTGTCGGTATTCGCGAGTTAAAATCCTACGACAGATTATGACGCGTAAAAGAATTTCGGTGATCTCGTTTTTGTCGGTCGGTCGGCCGAAAGAAGTAGCGAAACGTTTTTGAAATTCGTCGATACAAGGGGATTATTTTATTAATACTTTCGAGCGTATGCCGGTGGCGTGTTTTTGATGGATTTTAAAGTAAAATCCGTCTTTATCGGACGTGATATATTTTACGCGCCCGACCTACTGGGCCGAAGTGATTCGTCTTCTTCGGTATCGTCGCTATACATATATACGTATTGTACAATTAAACGGAATTACGACATAAATACGTTTTAGAAAACGCCGAGAAATGAAAATAAGTCGTGTCTAGAATTGTTTTGACGCGCTATTGTTGTTATTATCCGCACGTAATTCGTGTTTCGTTCGTTTCGAATATATGTCGACAACCGAACACACGTATCGTAATTGAACTCTAGGGCGTAATAAATAGTTATTTAATCGTGACTACGATTCGAGTTTGCGTTCCCTGAGAACAAAAACCGCGAAATATTCGAACGCCCGAGATTACGTTGTCCGCGGCGTATGAATTGATGACTATCGTTATCTTCTTTATACGTAATAATTTCGTCGAAAATATATTCGCGACAAACGACATTAGTTTATAATGCTAAACGTCCTAAAAATGTCGAAACGTTACAGTAATGAAAATCGTATATACAGTTACATATCGTACGGAAATTGTCTACCAGAAGGTATTCCGAAAATGCGGGGAATCGTCGAAATTAATTTTTTTTTAAACTTTTACGGGGCGCGCGAAATTATTAATAACCCGACAAAGTAACGTTCTACCGATACACGAGTCGTAAAATAACCGTAGAAACTCTGTCGGGGGGGAGGGGGAATTAAAACGACGCGAAAAACGAAATAAAAGTAATTTCGAATTATTCAAATCGGTACTTTCCCGACGTATAATACTTTACTTTTGTCTAATACTGACGTTCGAATAACGTTATTAATATTCCATTAGAGGAAACAAAAACCTTTAGAAATTCACTTTTCGCGTGGCCGTGTATATCGTATAATATTACGGTTATTACGAACGAAGGTTCGTTTTATCCCTAAAATAATGTATCCCTGACGTTTGAATCGAGTCCAACGAAAACCGGCGAGAAAATGTTAAAACCGAAAACCACATTTTTTTCCCGCGAAAGAAAAAAGGAATAATTTTAAATTGGAAAACCGTCAACGTTCAAAAAAAGTCGAATATTACGTACGTGCGTCACGCACAAACGTTGTTTCGGATTTCGTTCAACGTCAAACGACGGCGAAGATTTGTCTTCCGGTAGTCGTCGAGTTAACATTTTACCGTCGCGACAGCGTAATACCTCGAGTACGTTTGCCGACGAACAAATGTATATTACTACCACGGGTAGTGTCGAAACTAATAATGTTCGGTCTCGGGGTGGCTTTACGGCTTTACCCGATTTTTCGTACACGACCGATATACAATCGTGATTGGGATCATATTTATAACATTTCGCCCTGCTCGCAATAATCGTCCACGACGGTTGCCGTACTACAAGATTTAGGAGTCGTCGAGATTGGAAATATTTTACGGTACCGTTTTCGTTTTTTCAAAATCAACACCACCAGTATTCAGATTACATTTGAACGGCACTTGCGTTACCGGCGTCGTAACGAATTCGAAGTAAACAAATCGTAAAAAACCGGGCGAAGAATTTTACGCGATACCATTTCAATTCGAGAATGTACGAAATACGTGAATTCGATATTGTCAAAATACGAATTTAAATAATCCGATCGTCGGGGCTCGACTGTTTCAAACAACGCGTTTCGTACGGTTTCTCGAATTTAACGTCCCGATTACGCGGTATCTAATTGGAACATCGGAAGAGCTTCCAAATTGTATATTTCGTAGCAAGGACCTTTTGTATACCTTTTATTTAGAGCGCGTTTTCGATTGTTTTTTTTCTCTTTACGAAAAAAAGCTTTGGCTTTTTTTTTTTTTTTTTTTATAGTTTTCGAGAGAATTTTCGAGTAATCCACGATACAAAACGTTTTACGAAACGAATTGCCAGCGAACAGCCGAAATACTTTCAGGCGTTATTGTTTGATGGAAAAATACGAGTAAAAAGCGCGCAGGGACGACCGTACAATCGGACGGATTGAGAGAGAGCGTACCTGTTCGGCGACTTGGACCGTTTTATGGGAGACGAAGCCAGCCAGGTGTTGAACATCTCGGACGTCATGGAACCGCGTTTGGCCCGGCCGATCGACAACGACCCGGTGCGGTGCTGAAGCCGGGCCCGGATCACGCGCTCCACCAGGTCTTGGGGCGCTTTCTCGCATAGCCACCGCTCTACCTCGTCGGCGTCCAAGTCCATGGCCCCGGCCGGTGATCACGCCGCGGCACCGACGCGGTCTGCAGTGGTCCCCGTCGTCCGGTCCCTGGGACTGCGCAAAACAAAAAACGTCCGTTAAATCGTTCGTCCGATACGGATATTAACCCGAACGGCGGCCGGCAGTACACCGAACACGCGTAAAACAACGTCGACGGTCGGAGTCGGGGCAATATGCTTTCGTACGCGATACCCACCCTCATCGTCCATTAATAGTAAACGTACAACGTACGAACCAATTTTATAAAACCGGCTTTCGAAGACGCGCGTAAATAATTAAAATTAGTTACGGTCTTAGCCGGGTACTCGGGACGAACGAAGTCTTTCCGTTAAGCGGAAGGCATTAGGGCTCGTTTTTAACGTCCACGACGTCTGGCTAATCGCTTCGTGACTTATCCCTCATTTATGTACGGAGTGGAATAATTTAGCGGTTGTTTAACGAGAGATCGTGTCCGGGCCGTTGAGGGTTTCGCTACGAGAAAAAAAATAAATCTACGTATCTCTTTCGCCGTTTCATAAATATTTAACGCCAAGAAACGCTCTGTACGTAAATATTGTATTCGTTACGACGCTGTATACGCGTTTGCGTTTATGGTTTCCGCAAAATGGCCACCGAACGGCGAATATTGTATTCGTCACTCGTCTCCGAATTACAAATTACCTCGCCGCGATGTATCGTTTCAATAACAATTTCGTTACCGTTTCGATTTGGTTACTGGCGTACGGAGTCGTTGAGTTTCGTAAGAATGTACTTGTTTCGCGAATATAAAATCCGATATTTTATTTTTAAAATGCAACGTCGGGCGTTGCTTATTTTCGTAGCTATTCGGAGTATCCGCGAGAAATGGTCGGCCGAAAAACCAATAAACGAACGCTCGTTTTGTTCGACGATTATTTCGCGATAATTGGAAAGTCGTGAAAACCTCTAATCGTTTCCGTCCCTTTAGAAATGTGGCGTTACAGCGGCGCGTTCGTAAAACCGAAGGGTTCCAAGAGTACGGCCAATGAAAGTGTATAAACCATTAAATAAACGCGCTACACGGGGCCTCCTTATGGGACGTCGTCGTTTCGAGATCCGATTGCTGTTGCGCACGACGTTTTGATTTTTCGACGCCGCGTTCGGCGGCGATATAATGTAGATAAGGTGGTACAGACGCGACCGATTAATCATCGTCCGAGCGACGTGGGGCGCGTTCGTGTTATATTCTATATTGTATTCCGTTCGCTACGACGCTAGTTGATAAATGATAATAATACGTAATATATACGTAATACACAAATAATATTTATAAATATATGACGTACATAGGCGAGGATGGCGAACTTTTTTCGGGTCGACCAAACGTTTTTCCGTCCGAGCGCCAAAAAAATAACCAACGAATATATAACCAATATATATATATATATAACGCGTAAATTAAGCGTTGTTAAAATTATTTCGGCGGGTTTTTGTTTTGCTCGTTCAAATCTCGATACAGTTTTTATACCGAGGTTGTGGTGATTACCACGGGACAGTTACCGAACTGAATTTAACAGCGAGTAGCCTTATCGCACGTACAACATAAATACTACTTCCTAGAGTACAAAGTGCAACGAGTACGCGTACGAAATTTGAGCACATTTTGTAGCTTCGGTCTCGAACTATAAACGGCCGCGTGTTTATGTCGCTTTGTACGAACGACGTCGGGATGTGGAATAAAGACGGGCGATAAAAGTTCGTGTTCGACTTCAAAAAGCCTTTGTAGAAACTTATTTCGGCGACGAGAACGTATCGTGCTACTACATACGTATGCCGGAAACGGTTCGAAAACGGCCGAGATTCGTTGGACGACTATGTGGAAGGTCGTGAAAAGACGCGTCCGTTCTTCCGTCAAGGAACGTTGGAACGAACTTTTCGTGTCGTTAAGCCCGTCCGCCGTAGACCGAAGGGTGAGACGACGAGGTTGTTCAAGCAGCAACGGCGACACGCGTAAGTTTCTACGAAAGATTTTTGAAGTCGAACACGAAATGTTATTGCGCTCGTTTATCGCAAGCTCTTCGTACGGAACAACGTAAAGGTTCCGTACACGCCGCCGAATATCACTCGGTGGGGGGGGGGGTGCAAATGCGCCGATATGTGCCGCACTCGTTACATTTAGGAAAGTTGCACGCGCGATAACGTTATTTATTATATTCGCTACAGAAATTTAGTCGGGGAACTTTTCAGACGTACCGCGTATATTGTTCGGGATAAATCACCCCGCGTCGGCCGGTATTGCGCCGATCGTGTTTTCGGGCTTTTTCCGATAAAACTACGATAACAGACGCGTCGATTTCGGTACGAAATACGTCACGTGGTACGGCTATAAATCGTGACGAACCTACGAACATATTCCGCCATTTCCGGAAATACGCGACGCCACGCCCGCCCTGTATATATGGTTCGTAAACGTTGTCGTGACGTAAATTCTATGGACGAATATATATATATATAAGCGAAACGAATTTCGCGGGGGATAATTATTTTCCACCGGCGGCCGAACGTCGTCGAATAAAATAAATCCCCTATCCCGTGTTGTCCGCGAGAAACGATCACGGTGGAAATTTGGCGACGCCGCGGTACTTTTTGTTTTTCGCGAACGAAATCCGAAGGTTTTCAACGCGTGACTGAACTCGTCGAACGGCGTTCGATAATAATAAGAAAAAATAAGAAAAAACGTCAAACACCACGCGCGGTCTTTCTCTATTTTCGTCAACCGGCGCCGATATAAAAACGGAAATAAAAAATGTATATTTCGCTTTAAATTCCAACACTTGTCATCCTAACCTATTCGAAAGGTTCATGTACTTTATCGGCAATTCTCTAGATTAACGTCACGTCGTACGGAACGTCAAGTTATCGTCCGGCGCAGTCTGGTGTCTACACCGGCCCGTTTAAGCTGCCCGTCGCCGAAAGCGGGGTTAGGTTTTTGTTTCCGAAGGGATACGGCGGGGTTGTTAAAAGAACCAAAACCCAATTTCTTTTTACTCTATCGAATGATCGCTATTCCGGTAACATGTCAAACGTGTCGTTTGTGTTTCGTCGGTACAACTCTGTACGCATAATACAATATATATATACCGAGTCTACCACGCGCAGTTATTTAGAGCATACATGTCTACGATTGACCTTATAACATATAACCGGGACCAGTGTGTCACGGGATCGGCGAAATAATAATTTTTACCCGATACGCGGTATTCTATACACAAGGGTGGATCAAGTTAACGGGATACGTTCCGATGAACGAAGAACATTTTTTTTAAAACGGTCGAAACCGAATCGTACTTAACTGAGCCCGCCGGTCAATCCGAGAGTCGATTACGTTCTCGTATATATTTTCGATGTGTAATCGTAAACGAATTGCTATTGTCTTCGAAATTACGAGCGGATTTGGACGAAACGCGAATTTAAAACATTACCGAATTGATCTAAACACTCGACTTCATACGAAAACAAACGGTTTGATACAATAACTCGTTCGCGAGTGAAGTTACGGTTATAACTAACTATATAAGTTATTAGCTGTTTCACCTAACTAACCAGTTCGTGTCAATGTAACTTAATTTCGCGTTACCGAACAGTCGCTGGGTCTTTTAACACGAACGATCGATCGAAATAAAAAAGAAAACCGCGTCGTCGTTCGCGTTCGTTGATCGATCAAGACGATTGTTAACCAGGCGAGTATCGAATATTTTAAGAATTAAACGCGACGATATATATTTCGACACTCGAATTCAAACGTACGATATTCGTAAGATTTGAAATGTATAACGGGAGTAGTTAAACGAGTAATGAACACCGACGTGTTCGTACGTATTTCGGAGGGGGAGGTGTCCGAACATTTACGAAAACAGTATGGAAAACGGTGCCCAAATGTCCTACAACGGGCGTCGCTTATAACAAAGTACAAAATACGTCGCGTTCGCGCTATTCGCTAAAGTTTTTTTCGATCATTTATTCGGCCGTAATAATCAACGAATTGTCTCTTTCGTGTTTTAATTTACTTAAATGGGGATTGAACGTTCGGTTTAACGGCACGTAGTTCTCAGCCGCCCCGATAATGCGGACGGATTAATCGTTACGCGTGATTGTGTTTTTTTCTCGTTTTTTCGCGAAGCTCTTGAGCACTCCCGCGACTCTTTTACACAAACGTTTTACGCACGCAACACGTGTTCACTTTCCGTTACGCGGTCCACCGATTAGGTTATACTCTACGAAATAAAAACCGTCGTTGACGTTGTCGGCGGCCATGGTTGTGCACGAATTTCTAGTCAAAATCTAATGAAAACAAGTAACGCCCCGAAAATCGCGCTCTTTAATTTTTTCTACGACGATTCTCATCGTATAAAACGACAGCGGGATACGGAAATAAATCGCACGTCCGGACAATTGATAATCATGGACGACGGAATAGTAATAAAAAACAACGATACACTCTCGGCTAGGAAACCGGGGGCGTGTGTCTGCTACGTACGAATCCCGTTCTCTCCGCGAGCCAATCACGAAACGTACGGAGTTTAAAACAATTTGTGAACAAAGCGCGACGTCGTTATACTCGGACGATTTTATTACGCGTCCGCGTAAGGTTTGAATGCCAAAACGACCAACAACTACTAACCTTTACGCAAAACGAAACGGCGATCTAGTTAACGTAAAATAAAAACAAAACGCCGTCGAATATAAAACGCTTCTTTTACGTATATTTTTCGATTCGCTACGGGCCGTGAAATTCGTCTATCGGGAACAGTGACGCGGACGATACTTGATAAACGCGTTATACTCGCCCGAGAACAATATCCGAAACGCCGAAAACGAATACGCGGTCATTTATTACGAAAACGTGTTAATTCTATCTAACCAACATTCGTTACCCTAATAACGACGGAGCTCCCCAGGGGAGTGTTTCGTTGTAGGATCCCCGCGGGAGTCCGTCCAAACGGGAGTCGTCAATAATGTAACCCGAGCGGCTCCCAGTTGATTTAATTATTTCCGAGTCAATCGCGCGATTTATTATAACCTAACGTTCGTGTCGTCTCTTTTACCGAATACAATTATTGTCATCAGAGATTATCTCAGTCAGCCCTCGAGATATTATTACGAAGGATTTATCCCACGGCCCGGGACTGTACGCGTATAATTTTTTTTCGCCGGAATCGATCAAAAAATCTCGTCTAGAGATTCTTCGGGGATAGTATAGACCCTTTAAGAGATCTCGTAGAGTCCGAACGTGAAGAAAATCCGCGGGCACTTCCTCGTACAGGCTCCTTTTTGGGATCGCCTTTCGTTATTGAGTTATTTGATCAAAGTTGTTCGTAGTTAACGATATACATTTTATTTGTATCTAGATACGACGATATTTTGTCTGTTATTGTACCCCCTGAAAAGTACAGAGCGAATTTCGGATTTATTTATATACAACGGTATATGTCCGCCAGCGGTGGATATTCAGTTCACGCGTAATCGAATTTCGTATAAATTCTATTACGTTCGACGAGGTTGAAACAATAAAAAAATTGTAGCCGTCGAATAATAAATAAAGAAATCGTAACGGGGGAACGGAAAAGAATAAAGTGTTTAAACGACATTCGGATCGAATTTTCGTCGTCCCGATATATTTCAATTATTGAAAATACGGTAATTATTCGTTAATGATTTTCACGAATAAAATATCTTCAGTTAGCGAAAGTTCTTGAACTTGGATTATATCGAAACGCGAAGCTATTTCAATTAGTTTAACAAAGTTCAACGCACGAGTGTTTGTGAAACCAATATAGTCTGCGCCCTTCCCGGAATATTATTGAAAGTTTCGTCTTCTTCGAGTTTCACTTCGTTAGTTGACTCGAATCTGATTCATATTTCGAATTATCGCTTATATATACCATAAAGGTAAACTGAAAACTTTTCAGATCGTCGCGCGCGTACGATTAAATTTTAACACGAAATGTATAGTAAATAATACGTCCCGTTACCGCGACTGGAAGCAAAAACACAAAATTGTATACGTAATACGGTTATTATAATTATTATTATCGAAAATATATGCGCGCGCGTTTTTTCCGGAAAACGACGGCAGTGAGACCGTTACCAACACTTTAACGGACGACCGGCGACAATTCTTTTCGTTCGATCGCTATGTATGTATTCGGAGCGTCGGTTTCGGATTTACAACACTGTGTCATTGGTTGCTTGGAAATCGGTACGGATTTGACACGGGTTTTTGTTAACATTTATTTGTATCGCGGAATATTTGTTTAAATACGAAAAGACTACGCGCGTAAATGTTTCGACGCGACGACAAAATGCGGGACGTTAAAAACGGGTACGCCCGGGCGAATTTGTACGTCACGTCGATATAGACGTTCTTTGTGTGTGATAAGTAAACTCTCGTTAAGTGCCCGATACGCTTTTTTTCTATATAATATATTAACACGTACGCGCGACAACGAGAGACCGTATCGGTTCGTGTTTACGTACATTTTTGTTTATCGAAAATGTTTACGGATATCCGCGGCGAACGTTTTACCGGGCGCGCGCGAATTTCCCAAAATGAATATACAATTTATATTTATAGTCGGCGGGCCCGGGGCGAACGGTCGTATTTAATATCGCGACGAGTAACGGTCACGTAATCGCGGTATTAAAAATCCGTCAGGTTTTCGAATAACGATCTGTCGATACAGCCGTAGCCCGTGGGACCGTCCCAACTATGTGTACGTACTAATCCGCGTTAGATTAATATGGACGGTTGGATTTCGGGTGACCGCTGTACGGTCGAAGTACGCGCGGGGTGTTCGACAATATTACGCACGCCGTGCTCGGTTCGAATTCGCGTCGCGGACGACACGAGTCCGTAAAACTTATCATCGAAAACGCGGCGCCGTGTATTTTGTAGTGAAAACGTCGCGGCGGTTGTTGTTCGATGACGAAAAATAACGACGCTGTTGTTGGACGGACGAAATCAAGTGGGTCACGACGACGCTCCCGGACGAAGTAAAAAAACTTTTGTCGTCGCTGTGGTCCATATTGGGTACATGGATTAAGGATAAAAAGTACCTCGATGTGAGCAAAGGCAAAATGTTGGACAAGTCTAATATATATATATATGGATAAAAAAAAGGGCCTAGATATGAGCGAAGGTTCTCGAAAGATGGTTTATTAAGGGTAAAAAATTGGAAATTTGATTACGGATGAAAATGAGAGCCTTTTACACATGGAACGTATTTGGACATTTGCGTGTTACGGCTTTTTGAGATTTATCCCAGTTTTTCGGTTCGAATGAGGCCCACCGATAGGTGGGTGGCCAGAATATCGGGATGTAAGCTTGGTAATAACAATAACTCGGGTTGACCCACCCATATCAACCATATATAAACCTAGTCGGTGCCACGGGAGTGGGGAGCTCCATGAAGCGCCAGGTCGCACTGTCGACTCGATTCGTCGACTCGGACCGATCCGGCGCACCGTGCCCCACTTTTGACTGAGGTGCCAACTTCGGATACAACTTGGTGGAACAGGCGCAAGATAGTGGAACAATTGAACCACTCCACCCGGCGGGGGACCGGGTGTCAAATGACATCAGTCGTCCCGGTTCCAGAATAGGGAACGGATCACTTTGAGTGGTTTCGGTGCTAGTGGTCCATACTGACGAATCTTGACTTCGGTCGTGAGCCACGGCGCACCTTGAATAGCGCCAAGCCCGGGGAAACACGTGTCCCGCCGACGGTTGACCCACCGACGTCAACTTAAAACCTTATCGGTACTACGTGTGTAGGGAGCCCCACTACGCACCGAACCGGCTTGCCGCTTCGGAGGTAGTGTCCCACCTTGGCTGAGGTGCCTTTCTTGGCTGAAACGTGGTGGCTGTGGGACCAGCGCCAGATAGTAGAGTCCCCCAAACCCACTTACCCGGTGAGGGACCGGGGTCCAAATAACGATCGTCGTCCCGGTCCAAAAATAGGGTACGGATCTTCTACGGTGCAGTGCTGGTGGTCTCTATGACGACCCGTGACGATTTTCGTCACGAACGACGGCGTACCTTGAGTAGCGCCCAGCGCTAAGAGAAGGCACGTCGTCGAATGGCTCGACCATTAAAATCAGGGAATATTATCTCGTGTCTCGCCGACGGCGTTTTTGGCCAATCGTGACGCGGACAAGGACGGTGGAACAAAAATCCGTTTCCGCCACCGGCAATTACGTAAAACGGCGGGGGCAACACCATAACCCACCCGGGCTTACAACGTGACCACCGCAGGGACGGTCCGTCGTTATCCTTTTTTTATTTCGGTCGTTTCAAATTAATTACGTTACGGACCGTTCGTTGTTGTCGCGCCGAATCGTTTCCGTTAAAAGCCCCGCGAACGTCGTGTGACTCGTTATATGCCGGCGCGTGGCCAAAACAAACATACAGCGTATAGGTGCGCGGTACGCGGTTAGGGGCGGTAAATCGATGATTCTCCATTTAACGTGAGTGCTTGCCGCGCGAACAAAACCACTCTCTCGCCGTATACCCGCGCGGACTTCCGGGCACCCTTTTTCCCGACCGTTTCGCGCTTGTTCGTTCTTAATTTTTGCCCTACCCGGGCGTTGATGCGCTATTATTATAAACTCGAGACGCCGGTACGCGCGCCGAAATATTAACGCGCCGCCGGTCTCCAACCCCTCGAGTTCCGAACAAACGCGACTAAAACCACCTCGGCGTCGAATATATTATCACGTCGTCTCCGTCAAACTCGCGGCGTCCCCAGTGTGTGCGTACCGTTCCTATCGACGGGCGCGCGATATACGTTTCCCGAACGTCGCTCGTCGTCGGATTACGCGGTTAACGTCGTTTCGCCGTCCGAATGCCGCCGGAAGACCGTTTACCCGTTTACTGCCGCGCGATCGTAATAAACGACGTTACGACGCGGCAACTGGAAACTTTCCGAAATATCTCCCGCAATCGCGTCGATTTTATTACACGAATAAACGTGACTTTCGGGTTCCCCACGAAAAAAACCTCGAAAGAAATCTTCGTCGGCGGTTAACGGTGAACGAAAATCGTTTTTTGTGTTTTGTTCGTTTTTTTTTTTTATATACGTCGTATAAAATTTAATTCCGTACACTCGCGCGGAAATTAATCGTTTATAAAATGTCGGGACCCCATTTTCGTTTAATTTCTAAATCCAGATCGGTCGATACAGTAACACGGACGGTAACGACGTCGACGTGAAATATTTCTAATTACGGAATTCGTGCGACGAATTGATATCGTAGTAAACGACGGACGGTCTAAAAAGAAAAAAACGGTAAATTCGTAAACGTCCTAACCGTAGTAATAGCAACGAAGTGAACGAATAGTTTACGTGCATCAGCGTATATGAGAAACAAGTACGATCGGTACGTAAGTTTTAAGTTGTTCTCGGGTTCGATGTTTAAATATGCCGGAGAAATCTAAAAGCTCGACGCGAACGAACGGAAAACCGAATGTTATACGTCGCTTCGTTGTTACCGAAATTAAAAGTGAAGAAAAGGGAAACGAAGTATGGCGATTAAAATCTGACGCTCGTATTTACTAGATGTGGTTAGTTTTTTTTTTTGACATCTTGAAACACGAAAATCAAAAAAAAAAAAAACGAAACAATCAATTTTGATTATTTTTTCGATTTTGACGTCGATAGAAAAAACGTACGATAAAACGAAACGTAAAAAATATTTATAAAAAAATAATACGCGTCGCGAATACGGCGGGGTTACGTATTACGTGTTCATTTTTATCGGTGTATACAAAATTTTACGAGTGACCCGAAAACAACTTAAAAATCCGGAATTTCGAAATAATCGAAACGAGAAATTCGCGTATTTTCGTTTACGAGCATTTTTATACGAGTACGCTAATATAATATTATTATACAAAACTCAAACCGACGCGCCGATTGCTTAAAAGTATAATTAAAAGCGTGTTTTACGTTCGCCCGAAACATAATAAAGGGAGCCGGACTACCGCGTTGTGTACAGGGTTACCTACTTAAAAAAAAAACTACTCGGCGTGTTAAAACGTGATAAATGATTTTTTAAATCGGAAACGTTTCGGGCGTAAAAAAATAAATTACGTTTTATATATACTTTACTAAGAGTTTAACGGACGGTTCGATAAATTAAAACAAAGTGACACAAATCGTGTAAAAAAAAACGGCGGCGATTGGGCGCTGAAATCTCGAGTAAACGTACAAAATGTTTTCTACGACGTCAAACATCGACGGCACAAACGTGTGGATTATTCCGTTACGGGATCCGTCGAACAAATAGGATTACGGGTGAATTTTTTTTTGAATTTACTTCGTTCAAAACGTGTAGAAATGTAACTTACGGATAAGTAAAAACGTGCGCACGGTTTGTATGATATTCGTTCTGTATCGCCGAAATGCGACGTTGCCACGCGCGTAGTACGAAATACGTAACTATCTATCGGACGATAAACGAACTGTCGAAATTTAACGAAATACTTACGAAAACCTTAATATACGAGCGACACGGACGCCCGAATATTTCGCACCGTCGTACACGCGAAACTGATCGAAAACGCGCGGTGTCCTATAAACGTGTTTTATTCGCAGATGTATTGGCCGTAAAACGACGGCCATTTCGCGTTACGGGCGTAATACGAATGCGAACGTCGATCGAAGACTTTACAAATTCGTCGAATATTTTAAATGAAAATCGTACGCGATCGGAGACGAATGTTTCGGCGGAACGAGTTTCGAAACTGTCGTTATTGGTTACGTAGTTAACGAGTGATATACGCGATGTGAACGTTTAGCGTTTCGACCGATTAAAAAGGAAAGGAAAATGGAAAACCGCCCGTTAAAAATCGTCGCGTTTATAAACTATCCGCGAACCGTATTTCGTTTCGTCACCGCGGAGCGATCGTGTACTATACTGGCCGCCTTTGATAAAATATAAAATCGTGGGTACGGGCGATATCGTTACGACCGTGTTAACATCAAACGACGTTAACTTCGTGTATACAATATAGGCGCGTGCGGATCGTATAAAATTCGCGGTTTTCACGTAAACGATATTATGAACGGCGAACGAAACTCGATAAATAATTTTGAAAAAATCCGCTCGGACGTGTAATTGAAACGTTCACGAATGGAGGGGGGAGCACGGTGACAAATTTAATCGAACGACGAATTCGGTTGGCTCGTAAACTTTCTACGCGAGACCGTATAAATATTTAACTCCGCGCGGGCTCGAGACCACCGCATACTCGTTATATATTGACGACAGGTACGCGATTTCAGTAGTCGTATTTTTTCCACGAACGTTCCGCGACTCTTGGAAACGCGATGAATTTACGCCCGTGTGTAAATGTACATACCCAATGTAAATATTATCGACAAAAAAAATCGGTTTGGCCATACGTTCCGCGTAAACAGCTAAACCGGAGCGGCGCGCGTATTGTTTGACGATCGAAAACGCGTTATTGCGTACGTCATATGCCGCGGTTGTTTTTAGGGGCAGTTTCGTTTCTCGCGCCGCCGTAGCACGATCCGAAACAGATTGGCACTGAGTAAACTTATACGAGGGACGTGCGAACGGCGCGCACAATTCCACGCCATACGACGCAATCGCGTTACGAATCAGGTCAGATTTCGACTTCACCGCGTTCAACCGTTCGCGCGGCGCACCCCGACCACTATATATATACGTATACGTAAATTATTTTAAAAAAGTCGGAGAACTTTGTCGGAATTTCACCGCGAGAAACGGTGAAAATCTATCGAGTCCTGGTGTATAATATACACCTCTACTATTCCGAGTGACATATTTTTAATTGTTTTTCACTCTGGAAATTCTCCTAACGACGATAACTATTCGTAGAAATACCTAACAAAACACCATAACCACGGTCACGAATATACCGCAACATCGGTAGACGAATTGTTGTTAGCCACGGTTTTCACATTTTTCAGCAAGCCGAAATACTGTTGTTACGTTGATTACGCTTTTCGACGTTAATTGTATGATAAAATTGTTTTCTCGACAATACCTGTAGGAGACGGTATATATATATATCACTATTTAGTTTATAAAAAAAAAAATTAAATACAATTTTTTTCTTTCGGCGATACGATCGTTCGAATGTAAACGATAGTATAAGTAAACGAGACGTCGAAAAACAAAAAGGGAGACGGTTTCACTTCGGAAGACGCGTACGAAAGCAATAAACGATTAAATAAATGAACTGGCGAAAACGTAAGAGGTATTTTTATCGACGATCTAACTGTAACCAATCGTTGATCGAACCGAATCCGAGTGCTGTACGATAAGTACCCGATTTTAACGACAGTTGACATCACTGTCACGAAATGTCAACGTTATCGTTAGGAGTTATCTTCTAACGCATGTTTGATAAAAATGTATGTAATTCCGAACGCTTTTGTCGTGTACATTTTTTTCTTAACAACTTTGAATAGTTAAAAATTTGTACTTTTTGTTCGTATGGAAAACGTTAATGCACCAGCTCGGTCATCGCCACATCAAAAATGGTCGAATTAAGCTACGAATCGCACCAAGTGATTTCTATTTGTTTTCAAATATGAAAAAATGGCTAAGTGAAGGAAAACGGTTCACATCGAATGGGGAACGCATCGCCGAAACTATTTTAAAGGGTTTAACAAGATATTTTTTGGACGGGTTAAAAAAATTCGAATATCGTTGGATTAAAGCTAGAAGGAGATTATATAGGGAAAAAAATTGTATTTTAACGTATTTTTATTTCAAACACAGGTAGTTATCATACAATCTTCGTATATATAGGAATCGGTTAAATTTTATTTTCGGAATAATCGAATTTTTAAGGAAATATCTGTCGCGTTAGCCTTGGAACGAAGAAACCGCAGCTGTACTGTCTGAGAAATGAAACGGTCGTATTTTCAGCTCGCGTGTTCGAAATCGATTTTGTAATAAAAAAACCCGTATCCCGGGCGACTGCCGTTCGGAGTCAATTTTTTTGAATTTAACGAATTTCGAATTGAATATACGCGATAAGAACACGGTCAACGGGTAACCCGGCCAAAAAACGGAGGGAAACTCGTGGCAAGACGTCGTACGTTTGTATAAACGAGATTTTTCAAAATCACCCCCTCCCCCGCCCGCTATTGTACCGAAAAACGAATAACGGAGCTGCGTTGGCCGGCGATTTTCTCGAATGTGTATTATATACCGATAAAACTACCCACCCGAGTACTTAGGTAATTTTCCACAAAATTGAAACGAACCGACCGTTAGACTCGTGATGACGCTTGGCTTTATGATTTCAACCCGCGCGACGCTCGAACCGTAACGTTTTCTCACGCGGCCATTTAAAACGTTTGATTAAAATCGATCGAGCGATTTTTTAGAAATCGAAATCGTTCGCGTTACGGTTTTCGAACGATCGATTTCGAAGAAGAATCGGCTGGCCGCGGATACAAACACTCGCGTTCGAAATTCGTTCCCGACGAAATGTAACAAATATCCGTCAATATTTGTAATAATTATGTCTCGACGTCGTCTTAGACGAATTTCTACGCGCGTGTATATTATTGAGATTACTCGTCGTTTTCTAATCGCGTTATCCGCTACAACGTTAGTTCGACGTTGTACCGTAAATTCCGTCAAAATTAGATATTCGTAACGTGTAGTATACATATCCGGGGCACGTCGAAAGCTTTTCGTGTTTCTCGACCTAAAAACCGACGCCGATGGTGCGCGGAACAACGATACGGGAACGAAAACGGTAGGCGTTATTAACGTGGACGGCGTATAATAATTTTAACGCGAGCCCCGCGATAGAGTTTCAGCGACGGAACGAGTGAACGTTCGGGGAACGAAACGGAACTCGATTACCGGCGGCGGCGGGGAGGTGGGTAGGAAGAGAGGGAAATCCCGAATCTATATATATTATACGGGAATAAACGGACGCTTACGTATATACGAACGTATTAATAATCGTCTCGATCGACCGCCACGGATTTCCGAAGAAATCTATTACGTTAATTTCGGTTAGGTTACCGCTCGGGGCGACGCGCGCCCACGCGACGAATTTGAAATTGTACACGTCGTGGTAAGCTGCGTGCACACCATCGACGACGGGATGTGTGTGTGTGTCTGTGTTAGATTCAAATCCAAAACGAGGGAGTGTAGGTGGACGTTTCGGCTAATTCCGCCACAACACTGTGGGTGGTTCTGTGCTCGTATAACTAGGGATCAAACGTAACAATCTTTGTAAATTGTTCGTAAACAAAATGAAAACGTATTTAGACGTACATACGCACGTTTGTTTGTTTCTACGGACGGATTTGAACTATTTTTGGGCGCGCGCGCGCGGTATCTTGTCTCGAAGCGTTAACAATATTTCAACGCTCCGATCGCGTTCGAATCAGTTAATAAAACGAAACACAACGTTCGGAACTACGACCGACCATATACCGTAGATTTGTACGCGTTAAATTTTCGAAAACGAACCGGTAACGTCATTAACGTACAACGACACGGATTTCGCGAACACGTCCGGTATACACGATCGTAATCGGTGCGATCGTTTTCCGCAGCGCCGCGTCAACTAATAACGAACAAATTGGAAACAATTACGGTAAACGTTTTTTCAAAGAAAATCGACGGGCACTAGAGTTTTTGGAGACGAACACAACGTGAAATTTTAACGTCGTGCACGATAAACGCGTACTAGAGAAGTGACGTGTTCTGACTAATTCGGGATTTGAAAATGTTGACCTCGATGAAACGATCTAAAAACTATGCGCGAAAGGTATCCACGAACACGCTCGACCTAAGTCGACCCGAAAATGGTACAAAGTATCTCCCGAAATTCGCTAATCACTACGAACGCAAGTAGAATCTCCCTGGACCCAATTATCCACAACCACTGCGGTTTATGGTCAGTGTCGGATAAAATATCGTATTTCAATAATAAACGTCAACTCTCCTTTCGCGGTACATATTCAAATAATACGCGACGTATTCGAAAAATAACGGGAATTTCGTCATTTCGCGGGTCGTATTAGTCCGTTTCGCCCGGGTTTTCTGTCGCTGTGTTGGCGTACACGTCTGAAAAAAGTATCCGTACATTTTCAACCTTTATCAGATGTTTAGTCTTTTGTCCGTTCTCTAAAGGATAGCGCGTGTTCTGTAGCGGTCGGCGATCCGTATGAATAATGAATCGAAGAATTTGCGTTAGATTTCGCTATAAGAACGGAGTAAAGTGCGGTGGTGTTTTAGAAACGACAAGTTTTCGGTCGATTTTGAACGAGTAAAACAAGGGTTTCCGAGTGGTATAAGTGTGTTTCCGTGAAGGCCGTGAAAACGACCTGGTCGTCCCAGCGCGTCAACAACTGACGAGAACGTAGAAAAAGCGAAAGAAATGATCGCCGAATGATGTCCCAGCCACCATATTCGCCAGACACGGACGAGTTTTTTCCGTTCCCGAAAATAAAAGGAAGCTCGAAAGGTCTTCGATAAAAACGATTTTTTCCGAAAAGCGAAAATTCCGTGATTTTTCGAACACGGCTCGTCCATTTCTCGGATAACTGTTTGGACGGTGCTCCGAACGTTTCGAACGAAAACACGTTTCGCGTTTACTGTTTTCATACGAGAGAGTTGATGAACCACGAGCGGAGACCAACGCGCACACGTTTAATCGTCATTACGACCGTTCGAATTAACTCTCGGACTTAATGTATACGGCATTTCGGCGGGTGTATTTTTTATTCAATACGGGAAACGGGCACGACGACGGTGGCGGCTACGAGCGATTGTCCAGAAGTCCGTCGAGGTCAAAACCGTGCGCGCGCGCGCTATAATAATTGTCAATTTGGCACCGACACGCGCAACGAGATAGTTCCGTGTTCGAGACTTGAGTACGTACGACATCGGCGAAGGAAACGGCGGCGTAAATCACGACGTAATTCCACTTGGCGGTTATTGCCGAGTTCCCAGTGCCGCCACGTGATATGACGGACGAGTTCGGCCGGAGGACGTTCACCACGTCGACGTCCGTTCCTCCCGGAAAACAATATCGGAACGGGTCTTACGAAGAGGCCATTTTCCGTGTACACCGAACGCGTTTACGATCCGATTATTATTATTATTATTACCACGAGAAGAGTAGGGGGCGCGGGGTAATTTCGATTTACGTTTCCTTGGGTTTGGTTCGATCAATTGTGCGTATACACGTACCCGCCTATTAGCCCACTAAACCGTATATAACGCGTCAGGGCAAACGTGACGTTTGATGTCGGCAGTTGTGCGCGTGGGGCTGTCGGCGTCCGCCGTCGGAATTCCGTAATTCCGTTTAATTACGAAAATTCGAACCGCGAGGTATAAAAAAAAAAAAAAAAAACGGAACGCCGAACCATATATTAATCGTCGTCCGTCCCGTGTCCCGCCGAATCGATATTGCGAATCCGGCCACGTTCGCCGATGTGGTGGTGGCGTAAGTTTTAACCAACCATTCCGAAACCGTTGTTATCCCAACGACGTTTGAAATCAGCCCTCGAACGGTTATCGTCCGTTCACGGGTGGTTCATTTATCCGATTAATAAGGGCGCGAACGACGGGTTCTTCGGCAGTGTCCGCTCTCTTGGCCTCGAGATCGTCCCCCGGATACTCTCGTTGTGTTCGCGTAGAAGGGACGATTTATTGTTTCGAACGATAACGCGAACAAGTAAGAACGTACGTTACGAACGACCGTCACGCGTAATCGAACGACCGAGCAGATTTAACGATAACATCGCGTTTGTACAATTCGCTAAGTACACGAAAAACAAATGACGGATATCCGGGCGCGCGTCCACACGCGTAGGGCAGCTTTCATTCAGAAAATAGACGAACAATATGAAACAACGTACCAAAAAAAAAAAAAAACGTTTCCCCGATCGCGGAGAAAATATACGAAATATACGCGCGATAATGTTCGGCATTTCTCGGGACAACGTAGGCCGTGAGTGTAATAAGCGCGTTTACTCCCGTAACAAGATGGCGCGGCGAGCACAGTCTTAAAATAAACCCGGGGGGGGAGAGGGACTTCTAAAATTACGTCGCCGTCGTCGATAATACTTACGCCGTGCGGCCGACACGCGGAATCGATACAGAAACGTCATAATAAGTAAACGCGCGAAATTGTCGACGTCGTCAAATGAATGTTCGTCGCCGAAAATTCTGGCGGCCCCACCGTATACGCGAAATTCGAAAATTTCGCCTGAATATTACGTCGGACTCGAGGACGGAGGGGGAATGGTGGCTTTTCGCCAACATCCGTTAAGAGCCGCGGAAAATTTCGTATTTTCGTTTTATATCGACCGTTTCACGGAGCGTTTACTTTGCACGGACGGAGGAGTTCCTATATTGTTTTTATTTCGTTATTGTTGCGCGACATTCTACGATCTTTTTGCGCCCCTAAACGCCGGTATTTTTATAAATATTTTACTTCTTTTATATATAAACGACGAAATTTAAAATCCTATCCGCGTTTAATACAAAACCGACGAGCGCTCGTCGACGGGATGCAAAGAAAAAATGATATCGTAAAAAAACGTTTCGAATATTTGTTTAGGAAATTCGCTTTTTAGGTTCCGTCGAATTTCGCGAGAATCAATAAAGCCCCCTTCGAACATTCGTAACGAAATTAAATTATCGGAAAAACCCGGTATAGGGCAACGCGTAACGTTTAATTAAACAGCGTTCGATTAAATTGAAATAAGTAAGGATTACGTTTGAAAAGGGAGAAACGTGTATACGGATTACGAATAACGCGATACCTATCGTGTTTATTAAAACAGAACAAAAAAACAATAACAATACGCCGTTTATTCGATAAGTTGTGTAAAACCCACAACGTTAACGCGCTACAAATATTACGCTATGATACGCGTAATTTAGACACTCCGATTTTGTTTACGGACGTTTTTTTAACAAAACGAAGATTAAAAAGTATTTTACGCGTATATATATATATATATATAGTTTACGTTACGAGCAACGTCGATTTGAAAAAAAAGTACGAATTCTCATTGGGGATATTTTTCCCCGAACTGAGATCGTTCGTACTTTTTACGGATTT
>JAIPRN010001627.1:0-42053 GCA_025469175.1 Geopemphigus sp. TES_GeoC_2020
CGCGGTCGGTGTTAAAAAAAAACCGACTAAAAAGATAGCGCGTTTTCTTTTTGTTTCGGTATTATTCGGTAATTTTCTGGAGATTTTGTCGAAAAACTAATAGCCATATTACTACTTTCTTCTTTTCATAGTAATCGAAATGTAACGAGAAAATCCCAATTTTTTTCTTTAATACGAAAAAAAAAAAAATTACTTCCGAGCGTATTCGTGCTCGATGGTTATTATTTATTAAGCCGATCGAATACGCCTTGTTCGATGTAAAAATACGGAAACCGCCGAGAAACGCTTTTCGTAACGACGGGTAGATAACAAAAAAATAGCGTCGAATCGTAAACTATTAGCCATCGGCAACATCCGGTCGGTCGATCGATTAATAAATAAACTCGCGACCGAACGAAACCGACCAATGTACATACGGGCGCCGCACAGAACGACGACGAATTCGTTACCAGTGAGATAAAAGAAAAACGAAAGTAAACACTTCAGCGCGCTCGTAGTCGAAGGACTAAATAAATTGTGTACATTCGTTCACGTATGTACGGTATATAATATGAACAATTCGTCGACCGTCGTTCGGTTCATTGCGGGAATCAATATGTGGAACAGTACTTGGAGAACGAGCGCGATTAAATGTAAATCGGTCACGCGCGCGTGAATTCCATAAAATTAAATAAATATCGTAAAAAAGCCGTGAAATGATCGATTTTTATTATAACTAAGGGGTCCAAATAATAATTTATCGCGTTTACAATTGCATATATTTAAAATGTCGAACCGATAAATAAAATAAATCGCGTTTCCTGTAGCGACGGGTTTTTATTTAATATATATATATATATACACACACGCGCGCGCAATAATTCCGATAGACGATGATGAGTCTAAACGCTTGAACTACTCGATAGTAATAAAACCTATTATCTCTGGCGTTAGCGCGCGTAGTAATTAATTACGGAATAATCGGTTTCGAATCGAAACGCCGACAAATTGCCGTATTATACGATTTATTAATTAATAATTCACAACTATAATGGAAATTCGACGGGGCGACGAACGGTTCTATTGTAGCGTTCGAATATTCGAATAGCACGAAATGCGCGCTCCGTCTATCGTAAACAACGCGTTATTATTATTTAACGAAAACGGACGACGATTTTCGAAACGTATATACGCGTACCCGAATACAACAAACCGTGACGACCTTCTTCTCGGAGGACCCGTGGCGTTAGAAGCGCGCTTATCGCGTACGCAAAAGGGTCGTCTCGGGACCCGAGACTAGCGCGAGGTGCAGTACGGTCGCCCTTTTCGGTATTCGGATTAACGTAAGTTCACACGCGTGTACGACACCGCCCGCTGTTGTCCCTTCTGGTGGCTCTTTACTGGCACGCAACGCGATCGCCGTAACGGCGCGACGTGTTTACTACCATTTTGTGTATGTTATTGGAGTTTTTTCAACAAACGATTTGCGTTCTACAATATAACTACCGATTAACGAAACCGGTTGGTTCGAGATGATCGCCATCCTATATATATACATACACAAACACTCGTTGTAAACACATTTTGTTTTTTACCATTAATTGCCCGGCGGCGTATTTAGCGGCGTTTTGTTTTTGTTAACGTCGAATTCCGTTTAATTCCCCGTACGATATATACGCGGTTTAAAATTAAATACGATATCAATCGAATTTACGAGTGTAGAACGGACAAGTGGTGGATGGCAGGCGGTGTTGTAACGGACGCGCGTAACGTTTTAACGAGTATACGGTCGCGTAGGGTTTTCGGCGTAAATAATAATTGGTACCCAATTGGGGACGTCTACGCCGCGCACACACATATGTTTCGTCGACAATACTCGTATAATTGCGTGTACCGAAATCTAGCAGACGGCCAAACACGCCATATTACTCCGTAGTTATTATTATTTCCATTAACGAACGCGCGCGCCGTCGTAAAACCGAATTATAATTCACACGATTTATCGCGTTCGTTTTTTCCGAGCGGCGTCACGTGTTTTTGGCGACGCGTGTGGTGTCCACGCGGTCTGACACACACGTGGTGTACGCGCACAGTTAGCCGCTATGTACATACGCGCGGCGCCACTGCAACCGGCGTACCACCGCCGCCGCCGACTAGGGGACGCGCACGCCCGATGAAGCGTTACAGCAGCGCGTCGAGAAACGTGGTTTCGGAATCCGAATGCAAAATACGTTTCGAAACACGAATTCGTCGTAGATATTGCGACGGGCTAGTGGTGTATAACGCATACCTATACCCGTTACGATAACGAGCGTATATGCAGTGCGCGCGCATATTACAAACCTATTAGACGCCCACTAAGAATCTCGTACGACGTGGTCGGGGAAACGAACGCCGAAAAAAAAAGAATATATATTACGGTCGTATCTAGCGGAAAATTTCTCGTTTTAAAAACGTATATATATATAGTTAATCCCACGTCCGGACGGAGCATACTGATAACGCGGATAGAAAGCAATCGCGAAAAGCCGTTTCCGCCCCGATCAGAAACGCTTTCGGACAGTCGCCCACCCGTCGTAAGTCATAAATATATAATAATGGACTGAATCCGTAGAGTATTACTCTCCGGGGTTTCATTATATACGTGCGAGACACCCGACACTTAGCCGTCTACTCGGTTTCCGAAAGGCGAAAACCCGTGTATTTACTTCCGTTAACGGCTTTATATATATATATATATATAACCGGAAAGAAGACTGTTAAATTCCAAAGAAGCTATAAAATGATGGACTATAATTCAAAAGACCATATAACTACTCACAAATCACATTTATGTCTATTGTGCGACGTATGTGCAACGAGAATTAGAATTTATTAAAGGGACGCAAATTTCGCCGGAAAGTCACCATTCGAACGCGACATACTTGCACGTTTCGACGTCGAACAATGTCCCGTAATGTTTATTACATAATCAAATCGATTCCGCCACGCGTTTTACCAACTTCAGTACAATAACTTTACAACAATAGTTCTAATAGATACGCGTTGTTTGTGTACGCCGGTTCGTCGTCGAATGGAAATTCGTTCGATTAATCCAATTTCGCGAAACTCGAGCATTTTTCAAACGCTCGAAATGTCGATTACGTAGTGTTCGATTTATGGATTCGATTATTTTTGAACTTTTATGGCTCTATAAAAATGTTTATTTTTATTAAAACGAAAATATCCTTTTGTTAAATAAAACGCGCCGTATATAATAATATTATAAGGGTCTTTTTTTCTTTTACGCAACTATGAGGGGCTACGGTAGAAATTAAAAACCAACCGGTAGCCTATAAATAAAACGACGCTCTGCGTGGGGGCCCAGGCATTTTAGAGGACTCTTTGCGAAATAAGAAAACTTCAAACGATATTGGGTCTCATCCAGGTGAGGGCCGAGAGATGTAAGTATATATATATATATATATATATATATACTCGTGGCAACTTTTTCAACCCCCCGTCGCGATTAATGTTACAACTCAAAAACAGCAGGCGCGCCACGTTACATCAGACGTCCACTTCCTATACGTAGCTAAGTAATGGACCTATAATATATAACCTTCCTCCCCAACACACACACACACACACACACACGAAAAAAATGTACGCACGCGCGGAACTCACTAACTTTTCACGCCTATAAATATAAAATTACTCCGAAAAAGTACTTTGGACGAGAAGTGTTGTTTTTAACGTCAGTAAAAAGTACATTTGTAAAATTCATTTCGAGTATTAATAATTTAAGTCGAGATATAGGGTTATAGTTTATGCCGTATCGTAAATTTAAATTTTATCGAAAAACGAAGAGAACTATCGTTTTTATAACCTACGATCATTTATCTTACGTTACGGATTTTATCGAACACGGTAATAAAATATATTGGAAATAGTAAGAAACACGTAATTTTATACAAAAGTGTAAACACGGAGCGTAAACGTAAATCGTCTAAAAGCGAACAATGTCGCGCACAAGTGTTAGTGTATTAGACATTTCGACAATTTACGTAACCGATATAATAATAATAATGATAAAAATATTTTAGGGACAATCGAAATTATATTTAGAACTGCGTGTCTGTTCGTACGTGTATATATATAAATGTCTGTTTAAATAATGTTACTCGTAATAAAAAATACCGATTAATAAGTTTTTGTGGAAGCGACGTTATTTGAACGTAAATACGTACGTGTGGGTCATTACTTTGGGAATTCGTAGATATACCATAGTTTTTAATATTACGTAATACATATTTCGACCTGAACGTTCAACAACGTCTCGGGCGATTAAATTAAAAAAGTCGTTCGATTTTGAATAATAACCGCGTATAAATATTTACGTTGTCCCGTTATGTTCACGGTTTCGATTGGGCACGTACGCGGTGAGGAACGCTTCCCGAGACGTGACAATTCACAATAATAAATTAAAAACGAATAACGACGGGCGGGCGAGAGCGAGACGCGAACAAATAAACGTCGGAAATGTCAAAAATGTCTAGATAAACGAAAACAATTTCGCCGAGACTTTAAATTTCGAATATGCCGCACTCGACCCGCGTATTACATACACAGTGGCGTAATAGATTTAGACGCTTAGACCTGAATTTCGCGGGGAGGCGGGGTTAACTTTTAAATAAATAAATCGGATGACCCTAACGCAACAAGACACATTATTAGCTTTTTTTTCGTTTTTAACGAACACGTTAATATTACACCCACCTAAAGTGTATTGAAGTTTAAAAATATTTTAGTTATTATTGACTAAAAAATATACGTCTCGTAAGAAAAATAATTTTTCCTAAAAATTTTCGGAGGGGGATTTTCCCTACTGTTAGTACGCCACTATACACACACAAACAACACACGTCATTCAGTATTTCGCATAAAAACGTCTAATCGAAATTGTCGTTAACGCGCGGGGATACGCATGTTCGCCAACGCGTATACTGTATACGCGATTATTGTTTCGCGGTCCATAATATTTAATTGTCGCGTTTAACCGAAATACGATTTCGTGCACAGTCGCCGCGAAATTTCAATTAATTTGTACCAGTTTTTTATCGGAACCACCGACGTTCTTTTACCACGAACGCCGTCGTTTAAATACTAACTTGTGCACGCGCGCGTACACACAATATATATGTAAATAATACGCCGTTAAACGGCGACTAAATTAATATTAGAATATTATTAAGGCCATAAACACCCGATAGTCGTCCGGACGGATATGGTCGCTCGACTTCGGTGTTTGTTGTAGCGACGTATTAAAACCGTCACGCGTTAAACGCGTAGAATATACCGTGCGCGAGAGATTTCGATACTTAACGCGCTCGTGTTCGGCGACCGCCGACGGGAGGGGTGGAAAAAGCTTTCGATAGAGTTCGCGATTTCCATTAACATGCGGAGTGTAGTATGGACTCTTAAGTATAGAGAAACGACGAGAGGGCGAGCGTACGAGGGTTTTGTATACATACATACACATACATATCGCGCCGGGTATTGGATTACACGGTGTGTATAAGTGTGTGTGTGTGTGTGTGCACGCGCGATCGTGTATATATAAAGTTCGGGAAATTGTCGTCGGAGAGGAGAGAACGAGGGCTGAGGGGAACGAGTTTAACACGAATATCTTCCTTGTTTTGAATATTTCGACGGAAAGGGCGCCGAGACCGATAAAACCCGATTTACAACGACAATGCGTGGTGGTACGCTGCAACAGTATTTTATATATATATATATATGGATGTGTGTATGGGAAATTTTAATTACGAACTAGCCGCATAATGTGGGACCGGGTAATAATGGGCTTTAGATTTATGTGAAAACGCGTGCGGTTACGGAGACACGGCGTTGTTATAACGAAAGTTTGGCCAAAAGCCTGCCGCCTTTTGTGCGGCGCCTTCTTAAACGGCCCCGGGAAAACGTTTTCCCGTTATAGTAAATCATTTTCCACGCGCAAGATCGTATAACAATTTAGGCGTATACGTTTGTTGTTGATACTACAGTTTCGTCAAAAATATCGAATAACTTTTAATTGTACGCTTCCGATCGCCCGTGCACGTTCGGATTTTGTATTTTCCGTATCGTACGTAATAAGGTTTTTTTTTTTTTTTTTGGTTTTTAGACGACGATAAATAACGGACATGGTTTAACGTTTTCGTCTATAAACTTGTACACTTTATACTATTGCGTTACGTTTATTTCGTGTACTTCGAGTATTTAATTTGAAAAAAGCTTCTAACTATAAACTTTCGAAAATTCCAAAACCGATTGTTGAATTCAATTTTTTATCCTTCGTTTTCGAAACCATTAGCGATATTTGTTTGGTCGTAGATTTTACTTTTTTACATATCGTTATAATTATAATAAAATATCGGAATTTAAACGCGACGTTATCGATGAATTATTTAACGCGCCGCTACTGAACAAACTATGGCGAAAAAAATGAAACCGCGAGACACTACTGAATAACATAAGGATACCTTACTTGTTTTTATAATTATTTAATTTGTTCGTTAAACGGCCACTTTAAAAATAATTCAAACGCTAATTTTCAAAAATACGACGCAAAAAAATAACCCTTTGAACGTAATAATTATAATTTATATATATATTTTTTTTTTGTTTTTAATTACTTAAACGAAATGCAATTCTCTACGCTCTAGCTGTTTGGACGCTGTAAAAACGTTTTATAAAACGGGGACTTTTAATACTACAGGGACGGTTAGGAGTTGGTTGATAGAAAACAAATATTGGCTCACGCACACACACACGCACACAAAGTAAAAACGTAGTTAAAGTAATTGAACGATATGGAAAAGTATATTACGATAGTAGTTAAACGGCAGGAGAACACGCGAGAAGAGTTACGCAATGTCGGAAAATGTACGGCACGAGCGAAATAAAACGAAGAAATTCTTAAGGCGTACGGCCACCGCGGTGTTACATCCGAACGGCGGCGGCTGCAGCCGCGAAACGCGTGTAATGCGAATAATCGCGCGGTATTTTTTTATTATTATTTCTTCGATTTATTTTTAACACACACGCCGACGAGCGAACACGCACACGCGCTCGTATATTAATCAAATTCGTCGTGCTGCGATACGCGAGAAGTTCACGCGGCCTCACGTGTTTTCGTGTCCACCCAGCCACTCCCACCACCACCACATACACACACACACCACAACCCGGCAAACAATTGAACAGCGGTGGGAGGCGCGTGTTGATAAAAGTTGGATTGAAAAACCCGTCGCAGTTATTTATGCGTTGTCAGAAGTTTAAAGAAAACACATCGTACACACACGAACACTAAGTCCTTTAAGCCGCCAGTTTTAAACCCCACCCCCAAAAAAGACTTTTTCGTAATAAACAACAATGCGGCACAATATATTGTATGATTTACGTTGGTTTATATGTATGTATATATATATATATATACACACACACGTACAGGATAACGATAATTCCGTCGCACTTTAGTATAATGAAATACGAGCGGTTAAGGGTTTTTCGAGCGAAAGCGTGTGGATCAGGTGTGCAGTCTACGGCGTACACATTTATACATTCACGCGCGCCCACGTACTTTTACTACAGTTTATAAAACGTTCTGGTAGTAGTAGTTTGATGTCTATAGGTTTGAAAAGCTGCCTATACACTACTAAGTAACTGTAAAAAATTATGTCGGAAATATTCAAGACGTTTTATGACCGCGTTTCCCTCGTAGAGAAACCTCTCCCGGAAACCTCAATTTATTTAAGTGCCAAGACATATAACGGGAAAAGTGTCCAGAACGGTCGAGCAAGGTGCCACTACGATAACGGCGTTTACTTAAACGCGTGTATATATATATATAATAAGATAAAGTAAAAAGCACTCGGCTGGATGTTTACGTTTTACCTTATCCGGTTACAAGCACGTATCGCACGGTGAAATATATTCTAAATATCTACCGCGGCGGCTACGGAAATAATTATTGTTACGATGGCAATTAGTATTTTCGCGAACGTTAAATTTTCGCACGCGTATACACATATAATCGACTGCAATCCACGTAAACATCAGTTCGCTCGTCGTGCGGTCATACACGCTTTTAGTTCGAGTTTTATTTTAAATTTGGTAAATTTCCAACTGAAACGCTCGCCATTACATACTAAGCGTTAGTGAAGTTCGTCTCCCCCGTTTCCATTCGACCCTTTTTAGATTTTCGACAGTTCAACGTCGTACGTCTTGTTTCGTTTTCCGCCAATTAATCGCGTTTGAAATAATACGGCCGACGCGAATAATACCGCTAAAAATAGGACGCAATTCCGCCATTAAAGGAACATAGACCGGCGAATTCCGCGATAATTTGGGAAAATGTTCGTAGTCGACGTTGTACGAATCAAAATACAACGGTTCAGAAAATATTTAATAGGGAGAACTGACGGCTATTCGTCTGGAAATTTAACGGGCATACACGAGCGTATCTCGTGTGATACACATCGCAGGAATCCTCATACAAAACAACGACGACGCCGAACACAATTCCACAGAATCGTAACCAGAAAAAATGGCTGAATGAACGGCATTGGGTATCATCATCATCATCCCACATAGCTAAAAACCTATAGTTCGTAACGTAATCGAAGGGACATTAAAGACGGTCGACAATACACGGAACGAACAATTCGTGCGTACACAATGTTTGGGGTCGATTGGACGACCGAACGCGCATTTTGCGCCCGGCGACGCACGGCTGAATACGAAACGGACCGAAAAGGTTACGCGCGTGGTCGGTGAAAATCATTTTTCGGTACGCGTCCGACGGCCGATATCGTTTCGACGCCCCGTTTATTTACCAGAGCCGAACCGACCCCGTAACGAACGAACAACGGCAACACAAACGGTTCCGCCGGCCGGCCGGCGGCGGCTGTATGACGAACTTCCGTCGCGTTTTCCTAAAACTATTAGCGGACCGACCGACGTAATTGGCCAATTACAAGTTCGGACACACGGGCCGGCCCTGTCCGAGCACCGCCGCGCATCGGTAAGCGAGCGAAACGGTCCGAGCCGCGGTAATTGTTGGCGGATTTATGCGAAACGACCGGTCATAATCGGCGATGGGGGGGGAGGGTAAGGGACGGCCGTTGCGGTGGCTAATCGTCCACAGGCACGGTTTTATTATCCGCGCGCCCGCCGTTAAAACTACCGGCGTTCTAAGGCAATAATCCCATCGATATTTCGCCGGTCCCCTCCGAAATTCGTCCGAAATATACGCGCGTGTACGTGTACACGTACATATATTACACACCGGTCGCCGCCCCTACAGCGGCTCGCACGCAGCCCTACACCGGTTCGTGGCTCAAAAATGTTATATTACGTACGTCGTACAATTTATCGTACGCGCCCGAGAGAAGGGGAAGGCAGGCACCGGTACGTCCGTAATGAAGCCATAAATTACCGTTTCGATGACAGCAACCGTTTCCACCGGTCCTCCAACCAACGCCCGAGAGTTCGAGACACCCGAGCGGCTCCGTACGCGCATGTGTACGCATATAGGTGGGGTAACAACCGCGGACCGCAATTACGATAACAATTCGTTATAATTGTCGTCCGTTCGCGCAGAGGTAACCGGATTTGGTTGGCGCACGTTAGACCCTAACCCGGGCCCGCGCAACGTAATCGGTCGTCAATTTTGCCCGAAATGGACGTCCAGTTCGTGAAATGGCTGTCAGGTTTCACATCCTGCGCGAACCGTTATCCGTTGGGCGAAACGAATAGGCGCGTTATCGCCTCGATAGCCGAATACGAGGTGTGTTCAAAAAGTAACGGAAACTTTTTAAATTTTGCGGAGTTTGGAGAATCCGATTGTCGATATTTTTTATTGTGTTGACGCACACGTCCCTAAAATTCGAATATAACTGAAAAATTCGTCATATTTCAAGCGCACGTATGCCAACACAATAAGAGAAAATTTCGATAATCGGACTCCCCAAACACGCGAATTTAAAAATTGTCCGATACTTTTTAAACACACGTCGTATATGGTCACGATAGAAACGCACCTCCAAATATTATCGACATTACGTACCCGATTCTATTTATTGCGATTTAATTTTAGATATTTTACAATAGGCGTGCTATAGTAACTATTGTGAACAATATGTGTCGTCGCGAAAAAGGATGTAGAATTCTAAAATAACCTAACCGAGACAGTCGGTAACCTACCTAACCGAGGGACGAGTTTTTTCGCGCGTTCGCGAAATTCAACGTAAAAGCGAACGGACGTCGAGAATGTTTTTAAGCGAACGTTAATAAACACACCCGAATCGCCGACGAATTCATTAACGTGTTCTAAGAAGATACGTACAAAATTCGAATCATTTCGAACACAATTTGTTTAAAAACGAAGTATTTGCCCGATTGTAACTTTTTCGTTGCCCGCGCATTTCTTATGTTACGACGACAGGGATATACGCGGCTATTGTATAGATACCAGCGTGTGCTATATCGTAAAACTATTTACGCGTTTCGATTATTTCGACAGTATCCATTCGCGTATTTTTCGGGACCATTACGGAACGTATAAAACAAAAAACGGCCGATTCGATTCGTATAATGGACGTTTCGTGCGTCGAAAAAGCCCGATACTAACGGTTTTTCAAGAATTGGACGACCATTTTGGTCACAAAGAGATCGATAACTTCGCGCGGATACGATTAGGTTTTTTACATTATACGTCGGCTATCGGACGGCCGTCAAAGATAAAGTGTATCATTATGGTACAGTCGTGGGCACATAATAATGACGGTATTAATTTCGCGTTCCGATCGGCGGTCAATCTACCGCGAACGAGCGAGCAGCTGACGATACGGAAAACGATAATGTTCGCCGTCCTCGGACGGGCCGAGAATATTTTTACGACTCGAGGAAACGCGATGATAAGCGTTATGTACAATACAAGGTGCACGATATATCGCGCACGGCACCTTTTCAGATCGACAAGAAAAGTTTACTTTCCTTTACCACGACGATCGTCAATAATACATTATAATCCTTAAACATATCACTAAACTACAATAAACGGGTCGGGTAATTTAACGATATGACGGTCACGGGAGAGAAAACACCAAATTGTTACGTACTATATAAAAAAAAAAACTAACGCGAAAATTGCTCCGAACGTATTTATAGAAACGACGAATGTTTAGGAAAGAAAAAACGCCAATTTACCATTATCGTCTTAAATTACGAGTTTTTAATCACCGTTTGTGGCCATACATTTGTGTTCGCGTATTTACGAAATCGAAATTTGTGAAATGGCGTTTATTAAACTTACGGGAAACCATTTATCACCGTGAACGCGTTCGATTCGCACAGATATCTAACGCGAACTTTAAACGAATTTAAGGTTTGTTCATGGGCGCGTCTCTAAGACGTTTACGACGTATTTTATCGGGATAATTGTATTCGTTTAGGCGTAAGTAAACAATAATTATACGCAATATCGCGACGAAACGGTCGTTAAAAACGCCGTCGCGTACCGCCACAACACGAACGAATAATAATGTTATTTATTGATAAAAAATACTTTCGAGGGATGTTACGGTTACAGGTTTTCGTAGTTTTCAAGTTTAACTCTATACGCGGGTTTTCAATAACAACAGTTCAACTTTTCATTTCGCCGGTGTCCCGGAATAGCGAAAAAGTTTATGGGGTCTCACTCTCTCTCTCTCTCTTCTTCCCTCCGGAAAATTCGCCGAGGGAATTCCCATAAAAGCGATTTATGATCAAACTCGGTATGCGTTTTATTGTGGCCGCAAGAATGTCGTAGGCGCGTTTAAGCCCCGTAATAGAAACAAATAAGGATGACCGGCCAGTAGGCTGTTATTTACACGGATCGGACCGTGTCCTTGGGGAGCTGCGAAGGTCTTACGCGCCTAAGCAAAAATTTACGAAAGGACTGGCAACAGTAAATCGTTGTAACGGGAACGAAAATGCGAAAGAAACGCTACCCCACGACAAAGAGTCAAGAGCTGTTCTATAGCACAAAACAACGGGAAATACCTTTTTTTATGATTTTTATGCCATTTTATCTACAAAAAAACTAAAAAGGTGTATTCTGATTTATATTAAACGTATTGTATTTTACGTATTACGTAGAGTCAAAATAATTTATTTTCACGTACAATAGACGCTCAAACAATAATAGTTTTTTAACAAACACAATATAAATAAAATAATAATAGTTTTAAAAAAAATACGTTTTTGCCTTGTTTACTCGTATAAAAAATGGGTATAGAGTGCGAGGACGAATAATTAATTCCACGATACAAGAAGATAGTCGCGGACGCCAGTTAAAGTAGATTACTTCGAAAAACAATTTCACCGGATTTCGCAATTTTAGGGCAGTATTTCTTTATATTTAATGAAACTACTGGGGAATATCGAAAAATATGTCGAATAGACGCCATTTTTACCGGAAATCGTTGAGCGACGTATGTAACGAAATACTAATTCTACACGAAAGTGTTCCAAGATAAAAAAAAAACACGATGTAAAATCAACGGATCCTTCGTTTCGCTCGGTATCTAAAATTCACGTAAAAAATTATAAAACGAATTTGGATTTTTAAAAATATATGAATACATATTGTACCGTAATACCATTGACATGGAATACTTGATGGAAAAGAAAATTACACCGGATCATTGAAGCGTCTAAAAACTATAGACCGAAAACACACTTACATGTAAACACATGAAAAATGAATATCCGAGTATGTAAAGCGGCTATTGCTTCGTATTTCCCGTTTCTATTTACTTCCGTTTCCGCATTTTGATTTCAGTCGCTCCAGGCAAACAGATGAAACGTTAATATGGGAATGTGACAGCTGTGCGTCTGAATGGAAATCTTTGAGAAACAACCCTCTTTGGCTTGGCGTAAAAAATAAAAACTCTCTATTTCAAAATCTTAAATATAACTGAAACGCGATTTTCCCTCGCGCCGATCTGTTATTTGTAAGTATATATTTCCTCGACCCTTCCTCCCCCCCCACACACACACACTATACACACGCTCACACACCCACACAAAATTCTTAACTTCACAACACAGTGACGTGAAATCGAAATTAATACTAACTAATGGCTCGCGGTAATATGTCACTACTTGTGATGGAATACTTCTTATATTCTGGCGCAGTGATAAATGACCCGAACAGAAGTAATAAAATATAAAGTTGTCAGAGTTATTGGACAGATCGACTTTTACGAAATATGAAATTACATTCGGCCGCCAAGATTAAGTTAAAACTTGTTGTCTAGCAATGCGTTTTTAAACTTTTATGAAACACGGTACAATTTTAACGATTGTCGATATATACGAAATTCGATAGAATTGAATAATAATTCACATATCGCGTTACGTTATATAATATAAATACGGCATTTTTAATAGGCAATTACACTGTACTCGAGAACCATGCAATATACGTATTATATATTTACAACGAGATTCTTAATAAAATAGACAAATTATCGTTTACGTAATATAAAAAAAATATCCGTTCGATTCAAATAAAAATTTTAAAAAAAATTTTGGAGTTATCGAAGAAAATATTTTAATATCGAGCTAATTATCGTTACAATTATCAAAAATATAATAATAATGTAGCGTATATTTTTTTTAAAATAATTTTTAAGTTTTTTTGAAAAAAAATCAAGTTTTAAAACAATTTAAAATAAATTGTTAAACGATATTTTACGAAAATACGACGAATTTGGTAATAAGTATTTAAATTTTTGATTCGACCCAGACGTTACCATACTTAAACGGGTACACCGTGATTTTTCAAATGCTATCCGTTAAATAGGCACAAAGACAACAAATACGAATGTAGCGTCCTCTTAAAGACGTTAACAAAGTTGTAGGAATCATGGTTATCGAAATAAATAATTAAGTCACGTGTATACACTATTATATCCGAAAGGCTATATACTTATACTATACGCTATAACGCCGGTTACTTTTATTAGACACGATTATAGAAACTCAAATCTCGTTTTTTTTTGTATTAAACTCACGTACTACAAATGTTATACAGTAAACACAGTGGCCGTTTTATTTAGTAAGAGATTTCGACGAGTTTATGTTATGGGCGATATTTACGAAATGTAATCATTCCAATGGCAAATTGGTAAACTAAGGAGACGAAAATCCAATTGTGAAAATGCCTTTACACTGTCTCGTTTCAAACAGTACGCGTGACACAAACCCAAGTGTAACACGAATTTGTGACTTTCGAGAGTGTATTATTGTCCAGACGGTCGAGCGAATCTGCGCGAATTATACCGGTTTTTTTCCCCATCCTTTTAACAACGAAAATGGGAAAAATACAATTTTCCCCTCGGACCCTCTCCCTTCGTTTCCCGAACGATAGAGAATATTGCGACCAACCTAAAAGCTTTAGACGTAACCGCTGCTGTCGTTATTAGTTTCGGATTAACAAAAGGGATGCTCCAGGAATGCGATCCCGGAATGCAGACCGCCGCGAAATCATAACCAAAAACAACAATTATTTCGACGGCATAAATCACAGACGAGGACACATAGCACCGGAACGCTTATCTCTTACGGTACATAAAACAAGGGGTTTAGGTTTCGAACTACAGAGGGGAAGTTGAATTTACAGAAATATGGCCGGTTAACGCGCGTGCATATGGAAAAAATAATTTTGAAACGAGTTTAAAAAAAAAAACATATATATATATACAACGAAATATAAGTACAAAATTGGTGTTCTCAAACAACGGGTTACACTGTTTGTAAATGATTATAAAATTAAACGCCGCGCGAATAAACGTCAAAATGAAAATAATCGTATTTTACGCTTAGTTAGCCGAATAATATATTTATTAAAATAAAGCCCTACGGCAAACGTGGAAAATTCTCGACGAATTAATATTTGTAACACGGGGACACATAAATCATATTTTTACAAATTCCGATTCGAAAACAGTCTAAGCTATTTGTAAAATTACGCGTATAACGTAATCGTATAAGACGAATTATTAAAATTGTCGACGAATAGCATCAGACGTGGAATAAAATACAAATTCGAACTTCGATACGTTTTCAAACTAAAGTCACGTCAGTTCGATACTTTCCTAATATTCTTCGGCAACACTTACCGACAACCTTAACGCCACTACCCTTCCGATATAATATATACATTGTACATACAAATGCCGTTAGCATAAAGAAATAAGTTACGATGCGCTTACACGAACGAAATAATAATATGTCCGTGCACGGGTCAAGCACCAGCTGCAGGACAGCGTTCCCTGCATATAAACGGCCTAGAACGTACACGACTCGCCTCATCCGTTTACATAGCGAATCCCATAAAAAAATGATAGCCGTTTGCACGCTTTTTGTGGTCCGTATTAAGAATTAACCGTACGCGCGATCCTAGTCGGAGAAAATACCCGCGGAAAAACGAACGTTACGCGGCTTTCCGAAAAAATATCGATCGACGAAAATGTTTTCGATCGAACAATGACGATATGTACGCGTACGACTTCGTATCCCAACAATATCGTTCAAAACGACGCTTTATAGAAATGCTTGAACTTGCAATGCGAACGTTTGCGCGATATTTACTTACACTATATTTGACCGTATGGCCAAAACAGAGTATTTGCGTCAATGGTATGACCCTCTACGACAACAAAACGATTCGTTTATAGATATCGCTTGTGGATCCAAAACTCGGCAAACGCAAACAACGGAAAAATGTAAACGAGATACTTTTCGTTAAACTTTGCGCCGCGATAATTGGAATTTACCGGCGTTTATTTAAACGTTCGCTAATTTACAATTTTCTCGCGCGATAATAAATATTATCGTGCACGGACGTTTTAAAATAATTTAAGCGTACTTTCGTGAAAAGTAATCTAAATATTTGGATCTGAACGTAAACACGTTGTTTTTTTTTCGTATTTATTGCGTAAATCTACTTCGAGAAGTGAAACGGAAAGAAAAAGCTTTTGTCGAAGGCTCGACAATATTTATGGAGGGTCCGAGAAATATAGATCTATATACACCCTAAATAATAGCGTTCAAACCGGACGGACACGATATCCCGTGCGCTGGGAATAATTCGCTTCTGGTATATAAGCGTTATATACGTTTGGGTGGAACATTTCGAATCAGAATAAGACGATAAATCGGTTCCCGGTGCGAACAAACTGTATAAATGAGTCTGAATAAACGATTCGAATGTCCGCTCCGTTCCAAATCGTCGAAAATAATCTCAAGTACGACGAATAACAATGTAGCGACCGTAAACACCTATACACCATAAATATAAACTTCGGTAATACATTACAGGCCGACGTTATTTATTCGTTACGGCGAAATATATTATTACGCGCATCTGTCCGATAATTGAATTAAAATTTGCGTCACACGTCGACCGTAATTTAGTTAAATTTCTATAGAGATTCAATATTTTCGCCGTGGTTATGTCGATTCGCGATCCGGAAAGATGAAAAAACACAACGCGTCGCTATGACGTGGCCAGGAATATTTTACGTCGTTCGAATAAAATTGTACACCGCGCCGCGTTCGCTCTTTTACAACGAAATATTACGAACTACCGATAAACGAGTCGTTTACAAGGTATACGAAAAATAACACACAGCGGGGCGTGTTGATACAAAAGCGTTTTCTTTCTCGGGTCTTTCGACTCGTGAAAATAAAACGAGTTTACTTTTAACTTTCGGAGTTACATGGCGAATAACGCATTTCGGATTGGTTGTATATAAAAATAACGTCTAATTTACACTAACCACATTCGTATACACAAGACGCGTTCCGCGACGTTCGCGTAAAATGATTACGATACAGTTTATGTACCGTAGATTGCGCGAATGTGTTTGAAAGAAAAGCTCATCGGCCGGCCGGCCGCCCATAAAGAGCGAGAGATTCGTCTTTTGACGTATCGCGTTTATAAAACGCGGACGTTTTTAACGATTCACGACGTCGTCGTGTTATTGGCAATCGGCTATTGCCAAAAACGCAAAATTTATATATATTCATCGGACGTACTCGTTGGCGTGTTTACGCGCGTCAAGTCCAAGGCCGCCATACGCGGCTCCTTAGCCGCTTTCGGCGCGCGATATAATCGTGTACTACGTCCATCGACAAGTTATTATTATTTCGGCGCAAATATACCGACGTCTAGAAGTGTGTACGTGGACGACGACGGACAGAGAAACGATTGCCTTAGTGGCTCGCGTGTATTTATTACGGCCGTATTTACGCGTTTGATCAGCGACGACCAAACACGTCACCCGAGCGCGCGTGTCGAACACGAGTTAAATAAACGCGCGCGCGAAAACCGTACGTCGGCCGTTATGTTCTACACATTTTCCCCGCCGAAATCGACGCTACAGAAATAAACACTCCGGTTCGTCATTCGAAAAGCGATTTATTGTCGTCTTAACGCGAAGTTTTTTCGTTCGATTATTTTCTCAATTTTTTTTTTATCCCCCTTACCTGTTTAACGTGGTAGGCGGTGAATCGTACAGATCTGTAAGCATGTAGTCTAGATCATTGGCAACGGCACTCAACAACTGAAACATAAAACACAAAACGTGAAAGTCCGTCGTATTGCGGACGGAAAAAATTAAACGTTCCAATGTTTGCGACGTCGAGTAGCCATGGTAACTGGGCAAATGTACAACAACCCGCGTATAAACACACTACACTGCGGCTATTGTGTATGAATTACATTTTATATCGGGCTTCGCGTTTTTTTCCCGTAGTATTAAAACATCCTTTTCGATGACAGCTTTTACGCGCGCACGTTGCGCGCAATAAATTCGGATCCTATCCAATTAGTACGTTTTGCGGGTCTCGTCAATTGTAGTATTGTTACTGTATCGAATTCTATATCCCGCCGTCGATGTAACCAACGTGCACACTGCCTTTTTATTAATGAAAATCGATCGACGATTGTTATTTTTTCATACGGTTTTTATCGAAAAAATGTTCGCACAATCGTTTATCGTCCACCACCACACGCAAAATACCGATCGTTCCTCGGTGACTACACGAATTCAATACGCGAAATGCTTTATTATCGATCGATTTCATATTAAACCTAAACTTTCCACGAAATATCCTATAACAAACGTTTAAAATTAAGCCGTATAATCGACGAGAAACATAAGAGATATTCCGACGTCATTTTCGGGCTACTACAAAAATAGCGTATTTTAATTTCGCTATCCAAAACGAAAAAAACCGAGAGAGGGTTACTATTTCGGTTCATATTTTTCTTAATACGAAATCATATTTAGCCTATCGTTTTTAGATTTTTATATATCGTACGTATATATTATTTACGAATAATGTTTTTTGCGTATTGTTATTTTAAAAGATCGAATAGTATCAATAAATGTCATTGTCGAAACGAGAAACGTTTTTACAGCCAATCTCCGAACGAAATAATATTTAAATTAATTATTGATAAATTTTACCGATGTTCCGTATGCGCGCCACATATACGTCAAACATTCGTCGTTGATTTTATTGCATAAAATTATCTCGTTATTCGTAAAATAGAAATTAATTACTTACCCCCGAAGTCACGCGAATTGGTCCTTCAACTCGCTTAAATATATAACAAAATAGTTACATATAACGTATTATTTATAGTTAAAACTAAAAGTTAATAAAAAAAAAAACGTATTATTTGCCGATTAATTAAACGTCCGAACAATATATACGACTATTTATAATTACTACTAATTCGAACTTTACTACATACATAAATTGTAATCCTTATCGTTTTCCGAAAGTATTTTTAAGCCCGGCGTATATGGTGAACGATATTACAAATATATATCGTTACGCAATGAAATTATTAAGCGACGAAAAAAAGTGATTATATAAAAACTTTACAACGCTGCCAAGTTATTTATTACGGGGTAATATTTATTTTTCGAGTTATAGAGCGCAGTTCCCAACGATTTTTATCTTTTTATTACTTCTCCTAATTGGGTACTGCGTTCTTGTTATTTCGCGTTCGTGAAATAAAAAAAAAACCCGTCGAAACAAATAAAATATTCGGCGCAGTATTTAAACAGAAACAGTAGTTTGTAGGAAAAACAGATATTTTTTGAAAATGCAATTTTCATAAGCTATCAATTTTGTATATCATACAATGATCATATTTGCGATAACAATTTATATATATATATACGTGCGACGTTTAGAATTTTACTATTCTCGAGTTGAATTAAAATTATCGATTCAAGCAACGTCGTTTAAACCACACGGATATAAAAATTAAATCGTTTCAATCCGACGTGAACAGAAGGTGAGCACTTCGATCATTAATCATTTTAAGATTGAAAAAAAAACATTTTTCGTCGTGAAATAAATATTAGTTACGCTCTTACAAAATCGTTACATCACAGTAAACCGTTATTAAACGCGCATAAATTACACTTTTCGAAGTTCATTAATTTCGAAATTCGGTAGCGCAGATGCTTCGGACGGCCGTACAAATCTCAGGGAATCCAATACAGTACTACTAACGACTTAATACGTTTATATAAAACGAGATTATATTCGATCGATTTTTCTGGGTTTTTTTTTTCATCTCGTGGAGAAAAAACGCCGAGTGTGTCACGCGAAGAGAAATTGTTGTCACCGACGACGACGGTTTAAGCTGCGTGTCTGCGGCAAAATAAATGCGTTCAAACCGGATCGCGTGTCATTCGAATTTCAAGCTCCCCCGGTGTAACGTAACACGAGTCTCGAATATAAAAGTATAAAAACGGAATGTGAAAGCCACACACGACCGACTCTTGGGAGAGATGAAGGGCAAAAGAGCTTTTGCGACGGGTAAATACGTCGCGGAAATAAAGAAAAAAAAAACACGAAACGAAACGTAATTCACGTGACGTGCAAAAAAGGAAACGGACTGGAATACGTATGGGGGAAGAATATATATATATATACACACACACACACACACACGCACGTGTGTTACTATACGTATACGATATTCAATTATGTTGGATGTTCATTGTCGGGATTGCAGTTTTCATTAACGTCAATATAGAAATCGTTCTCGGGCGCAATTTCGAAACGAACAAGAGAGTTTAATTGAGTACGGCATTGTAAACACAGTTTGACCGACGACGACGATTGACCCCGAACACAGAAATTACTGAATTCAGCTTAACGAGACTAATGGCCGAAACGTTAAATACGTTCGCGAATAAACGTTTAATCGGCACAACGGCGTTTATTCTCGATGGTCTTTATCCGCTACCGTCATAATTTTCGAAAATTTTTTTTGACGAAAAAATCAATACGCGCTCGTCTGTCGAAACTTAATACTTCGAACGACATTACTACGCGCCGAAATAATAGACTCAAGAAAAACGAATTTTTTCTTTCGCTAACGTTTGTTCGAATTTTCAAAATAAAAGTCGTTATTCAATTATTGTACGGTATCACACGCCTAAAGACCAACGCCGTTACAATTGAAATAATATCGTTACAGTAATAGTTTCTAGCTACCGGAAGTAAAAATACAACAATGGCCTTTGAAAAGAGCGCATGAAAATGAAAAATAAAAAGAAACGTTCAAAATTTAAAATTAAATATATTAAACGACGATATATATTCGTAAAAGTTTAACAAAACAATTTCGTTGAACGCAAAATTACAAAAGCGGAATAATATTAAATAAAACCTTTTACGGCGAGCAATCTATATATATATATTGTATAGATTTCATTAATATATATATATATATATATATAAGAGATAATAATAAGATAACCATTAATCATGTTAATATAGTCGTACACAAATTTAAAAAAAAACTCGTCTAAAAATAATTTCATTTCAGTAAATACCGCGGGTTTGCGAATATTATATTATATTCGGAATTTTCGTCTTAACGAGGGCTACGAGCTGGAAAGCCGTTTATGTAAATGCGAAACGAAATCAACGAGATTCTACTGGGCGGCGGTACCGCTGTTGCTTACGGAATATTACTATAAATGTGGACGCGCGGAAGAGATTTGTTTTGGTGCGAGAGAAATCATAAAGAATACCACCACTATAATATATATATATGTGTGTGTACAGATACTCGTAGGGGTAAGCAAATATGTAAATATCGGAGAGGGGAAACGAAGACTACGGTTATGATACCTCGTTTCGGGTTAAACGCGAAAAATATGCTAAGATCGCGGAAGTTATCCGAAGACGGACCAAAAGAAAATTGAATAAACGAAATACTTTCGCCTACTCTACGTGATATTGCACCTACAGGCTACAGAATATCCGAGGTGAACTTACACGCGCGCACATACTTTCAGTATCGTAACAGCACATAAATCACGTCGCGACCGAGATTTATTTTTTTTTTTAATATGCAATACGCCGAAAACGAATGTGTGATATGTGTGCCTGTGTGTGTATGTGTATTACACTCACACACACGTACATGTATAAACGAATAAACACGAATAAACTTAAGATAAATGTTTTATCGTAGAATATAATTCGTGCATTTTAATGATATATATATAACAACTAAAGAATTTTCGAGGCGGTTGACAACGGGTTACTTTTAAGGAGTTGTATGTAGGCAATTTAATAGAAACGCGCGAGGTGTGTTTTAACGCTCGCGTTGCAAATATCTATTGATTTTACGAGCGCGTGGCTGATTATTCTCTCGGAGTGACAAAACGATACCTATGACAGCAAAAAGTACGATACGAGGACCGAAAATTAATTAACAGTTCGCGGCCTAGGAACAATCGATACGTAGATAATATTAGTTCGACACACTTGTAAATTCTTAAGAAAATCGTGTCGATCAAACCGTATTAAAAGTGGACGTTTACGACGATTTTCTTCGACGTTTGATAAAATCCCCTTAAAATAATTAACAAATAAAAATGTTTTCCTATGTTTCGATTTAGATCGTATTATAAATAAAACGAAATATGTTAATAATTATAATGGATAAAAAACAATCCGTAAACGATTTTTAAAAATAATCAACCGTTGTGATATAAAATGTATATATTATACAGTTATCGTGTTTCAAGCGTTGATAAAAACATATAAGTACGTCAGTCCGTAAACATAATAATAATCGTAATCGTTTTTGTTATTGTTAACTAGACGTCGCCTGTGCGCTACAAACAAGTATGTCACTTCCTATTGTCGATAAAGATAATCGGTACAGGAATTGAGCGGGGTTATTAGAAACGCGAGACAAAGCATTTTTACATGCACGTCGATTTTATTCTAGCGACCGACCCGGATCGTTCCAGTAACCGACAAGACTATCGGGGGATTTTTTATTTATGGAAAATCCTTTACGTTCATTTCGCTAAACGTATTGAAAGAATATTAAAAAAAAAGAAAAAATCCGTAAAACTTTGTTCGGAATTCAGAGAAACGGAAAAATATTTTAATATTTTTTTCGACGTATTCCGGGGTCAAACCTTCGGGCTACGTACAATACGTACGTACGAATGCTTTGAAAACGATAGTCTCCGTCCCTCCCCCTATTAAATATCATACAAATAACGATTCGTTTTCTACCCTGGTAAGTCTACTCGTCATTATAGAAATATAATACTACAATAGAAACCCCTACATCAACATTCAAAGTATAAGCCAGTAATAATGAACGTTAATGCTTTGTAACGACCTAAATATATATATAAATATATATGTACCCCACATATAATGTGATTACGTCTATAGTACACGCAATTATAATTTTATACCTGTACGACAATATAGCATTATTTTTTAGACGTATATTTACCCAAGAACTGTTCACAAAAGAACTACAGTATTAAAACCGTACCAACACTTAATACTGAATCGATATATTTTAAACCTCGGATTATTTTCGAATTCTTCGTAGGTAATTAACATCGACGAGTAAAATAATTTTGATATGCCTAAATAATTAAAGACGAATTACAGTACAAATCGTTTATAACGAACTTCAGGGGCCCGTCAAGTTCTGTACGTTATCAACGGTATTCACTTTAACAGATATATCCGCTTATAGTGAACTGTTCGTTATATCCGAATATTGCAACCAATCTACCCGTCGAACATTTTTTAATATTGAAAGTGGAATTAACAAATAAATTAACCAAATTTAGTGGAAATACTAACAACAAAATACAAACTTTCAAAACTTATTAATTTACGTATTATTCTTTTAACTCTGTACAACAGTTGTTTAATTGTTCAAATATGTTGTCTCTATTTTTTAAAATTCCCGATATTGTGCAACGAGATGCTCCCAATTCATGGCAATACTGCTCGCACCAGACTCAACTCGTAAAATTATCGCGAACTTTTCCTCTACAGAAAAAGTCTGACGATGCGTAGTATAAAAAAAGGTTCGAATAAAGCCGAGAAAATGAATGGAAATCTTTATGGGAACACGTTATACGCGGCCGTTGTTCTGGTACAGTAGAGTGTTTGGAGGTGGTTCTTCTACAATCAGTCAATATACCGAGAATGTTTCTTTCCTATAACAACATCCTCACCATTTCATTGTAAAAAGGTGGGGGTTTGTGTTTCGTCGTGGATATGATGAGGTTTCCAGATTATACGAGTATTTTAGGATTATGCGACAATACCGCTAGAGAGCAAAACTATTCTGTGACACGTCTGTTTAAAAAGTGAGTGTAACGTAGAAATAATACAATGGTCGTGGTTACAAAAACATATTATCTAAGATAACTTATCCCCCTTATCTAAGATAACTTTATCCCCCGTATATACGATACACACACGATTATACACAAACGTCTTGACGTCGGTAAACGCTCGTGAATGAACAGTCGTAAGACGCTTTTTCCGCACTCTCGCGAAAATCTTTTACTATTCGCTGGAGGTGCGCGACTGAGTATATTTTCGCGGACGAAAACTAAAAACGTAAATGACGGGAAACACGTAGCCAAAAGACCGACGATTCGTATGGTACGCAACGCGAAACGAATTCCATCAGACGATTCGTACGACCGAAAGTTTATAAATCACTATTAGCGAACGTAGGTCGTTTTGTATATTATACGAACAAGCCGACGATGAGAGAAGCGTGCGCAGAGGGGAAGTTGGCGATATCAGTGAAACCTGGACAAAACGTATTGCTCCTTTCTGGGCCAACGGTGAGCCCGATTTGTCTTCGTGCGACGTTTCCCCTTTTATATGAAGAAATTCGACAATATTTCACATCAAAATTACACGCGCTTACGATCCCACGGGGTTAAATCAAATTCGAAAAACCGGTGTATTTATCAACTAGACAGCGCGCAACATAGTTTATCACGTGCGTTGTAAAGTCGTAAGCACCACACTCCGCGTGATCCTAAACGTCGACTCGCACGGGCACGCTACGCAATTAAAAATGTATTATAATTATTTTCGCGGGTTTCGACGACATCCAACGTAAGCGATTTACCTATCTATTTCGACACATTAGGTTCTTTAAGGATTCATTCTGGAATGCGTTCATTATTGGATCAAAGGTTCGTTGATTAACAGTTTCGAAAAAAAGTTTTAATTTTGCGGTATAATACGATAAATATTTTTTTAATAATACGATTTTTTTGGCGTACGACATAACCGAATGTATTGATTAAACTAGGTTGGTATATATTTTCGTGGCAAAAATAATTAACAGAATAATATATATATATATATAATTTATCGTATCATCGTACAAATTCAGCAGATACATTCTAGTGTTAGTGTAAATGTATAAAAAAATATAAAAAAAATGTCAATGTACGGATCTTGTTCATCGTCGAATAATATACAAAATAGTGTTAAACCTTCGAATATTTTCTATGCCTGGACAATTCGTTTTTTTTTTATTTAAAGGTCATATATTTACTGCGACACGAACAAATTACTAATTCTATTCATAGAAAAATTGTTCGAACGAACGTGAGTTTTTAATTGAAATTAATCAAACAATAGACGCGATTTTGAATGTTTCGAAAAGAATGAAAAAAAATCTCGGTCGGTTTTTAATCAATCAATTTTATATAGTTTTAACCACACATGTGGCCTTATTAAGCTATATATTGAAAACTGCGTATTCATTTTTTTGTAAGAAAACAAAAACGTTTCGTAAAACCCGAATTCAATGGTTATCAATTTGTTGTCACTTTTATCTATATTAACAACGAGTATAATAACGATACTTTATAGATTAATCGTACCAGACATAAAGAGACGGAAAATATAAACGTACACGATTGTCGTATTCGTTAAACTAGAAAAACAATCGGAACACGAAAGATAAATATTTATTAGGACAAAACGGTTTCTTACCAACTGGCGCGTGGCCATGTAAGACTCGACGGGTCCTTAACACGAGTGCGACAAGACTGCAAATAGTGTACGTCTGCAACGTTATTAAAAAGGTCTTACAACCGAGTAATATGATTGTCGTCGAGCAAAATTAAAAGACCGAAGGAATTAAATACCAATTGATCGAAATAACGACCACTCGAACGCACAGTCCGAATCATAGGTGAAGTGATTACGATTTATTGGTATATATATATATATATGGCGGCGTATTTTCGAGAGGGTTCCCAAGTCTCAAACACCCCCGCCCTCTCAATGATCAAAAAAAGTTCACTAATTTGTATACACAGCCGAGTATAAATACGTATGAGGGTTTAAATATTTACAAGATCCCGGTACCAAAAATATTAAGAAATAGGGGCTCATAAATGCCACCACGACTTTGCTACATAGGTATACGGAATATTTATATTATAATAAAAATAAATATAAGGGTTTTTACGTATCGTCTTCGGTACAAGCCTTTTATAATCCATGTTTAATAATAACTTTAAATAATTATAAGCGATAATTTTCCTCGTTTTTAATTTGTCGTCGATATTTATAAATTATAAAGGTAACGAGATATAATTATAAATGTACATTTTTAAATTTAAGTATAATAATTAAACCATAACTCGTAAGTGTTAATTATAATATTATTGATTATCACCCCATATATCCTTACTCTTGTCAAATACACGAACAATAAAGTAAATTTAAACACGTTTTTAGAAAATGTAAACTTCCCCCCCAGAAAAATTTTCAAAATACGCCACTGAGAGGTATATACGTACAGATAAAAATGTTAGTTTTATAACGAAAAAAACAGTATTATCGAAATTAATTGAAAGCGAAATTAAAAAGGGTATTGTTAATATTAATTTTTTTATAGTATCGTAGTAATAACTTGAAGTATGTGGATTAAAACTAAGGAGGATAAAATGCATTACCGCGGCTAAATCACGCGCAGATGTTAATTTACATAGAAATGGCGTTTAAACATCGATTACGACAAGCTGTCCAGTCAACCCTAAACGAAACGCACGTATAGAGAGCATCAGAAAAAAATACGCCAGTCTGTTTTTGGAATATTAATAACCGTCGCGGTTTACTTTCGTCGAACGAATTACTCCTCACGCAGTAATCGTCACGTACCACCAAGGGAAATCAAACGGATTTATAAAAATTGATCGACGTAGATTCACGAATCAATTTTTCCGCGTCCGAAACTAATCGCTAATACGATATTGCTTAGTTAACGAAATATTTTACTGAGACAACAATCGTCGAGTCGTTAAAGTATACAATACGCCTAAAACGTAAATTTTTCTTTTTTCTCGAATAATGAAGACGAACAATCGGCCAAACTTAAATCGCGTACACAACACGTAAACTTTTTCCACGAGTTACGTCGGCAACAAATTTTGTAATTGTTATTTTAAACGTTCTAACCTAACCGCTTGAATTCACAATTCGGTATTTTTCAAATGTTGACGCGTTGTGTACAAATAGCTCGAAAATAAGAAAATATTTTCATTTTATACAACACAAGTAAACTGCTGTAAGAAATAAAATAAATATGGTAACGTTTCAAGTACAAAACGTTATTAATCTACCAATATAATATGTACGTTATATAAATGAAACAAATAACTTTAATGATTTGTACCTCAATTTGTGTAATATTTACAGAACAACATCTTGAACGTATTATTGGAGTTATTTCAGTGCAGGAGGTTCTTAAATTGACGTTTATTTTGTTAGTTATTAGTAATAAGAGATGTCAAGTTATATTTATTAGTAAATAGTGATATGTTCCATTATTAAAAGGCTTCAAATGTCAACAAAATATTAAAAAATAATACGCAACTTGTACCAGTAAAATACTACGGTTAATAATATTCCGTAATATAACACCCATAATACTCGGCATAATAATTCGACAAATATATATGTATTTTAACTATGCCGCCAAGATGTTTTTAAAAATATCGTACATTGAACTTATTAAAAAAAAAAAAACATTTAAATTGATCGTCATAAATAGGACAGTTGCGTATTTAAAAAATTACTTTAATCTCATACGAAACACCTGCAATTGAAACAATATTTTGATACATACCTGTTTAGAGCAAATTTATTTATATCAAATATAACTTATTTGCGACCATAATTTCATATTTGGTGTTTCCAAATTAAAATATATAAAAATGTTCGTTCCATACAAATATATATCTATATATCCTTTTTTCGTAATAAATAATTTATACATGTTCCTGATATAACACGATAAAATTGATATTAATTTGAATATCTTTACACTCTTGTGTTACCACATTAAGAATAAGTACACGATGCAATATAAACAGTACATAAATAAAATGCCACAAAGTTACTTCTAAGTTTACATAAATCCTAGTCAATAAAATTAATTAATTACTGAATAATGTATATACTGAAATTATATTATTTGATATAAAAGTATGTATTATTATTATTATTGAATTTTAAAAATATATTTATACTAATACTAATAAATACATAACAAATCTATTTACTTTTTTAGTAATCGTTTTATAATATACAGTTATTCTTATGTAAAAATAAATATAAATGTTTGGTTAGAGTATAGTTAAGAAAAAAGTTTAAACAATTTTAAAAGAAATCTGAATAATAATTATGGATAATTCGAATACCAAATTTTGTTTTAATAAATTACATAAGTAGAAAATATTTTTTTTATTCGATATCATGCAACAAAAATAATAAGTTGATGATACGGCTGTTTCATTAAAATTGTATAATATAATGAAACGCATTTAATTGTTGTATAATATTTATATATAATTTTATTCTGTATCCAATTTAATTGATCTATATATTTTAAAATGAAAACAACAGTACGAGAATTAATTCATTTCTATACTAAAATTACTTAAAATTGTACGTCAATAATATTCGCGCCATTTTATGTCGAACTGATGATTTTCTATTAAAAAAACAAATAGAAATAACTCGTTTAATAAAATTGTATAATCTCTAACAAACTGGATTAGATTAATAATAATAGTTCGTAAATTTCAGTACACAATAATAAATTTTTCATAAAATTATTTGAATCCCGTTTGCTCATAGTTGTCGCAATACAATACGACTACTATTTCAAACGACGTTACAATGGATTACATCATAGAATTCAAAAAAAAATTGTATACGATTAAATTTTTAACTTAAAGTCAGTAATATTTATTGATCGTCGCTAACAATACCCAATCAATAGATTTCGTATACTCATCTCTATAGAGGTAAATGCACTAATAGGGATAATGACATGAAAATGAAAATCCTTTAGAAACATATTATGTCATAATATCATACCAAAGGTACACAGATATCGATAAATATTTTGAACATAAATCAATATGTACTATGACATATATATATATATTGAATACGATTACGGCTGTTTAAAGGCCATTGTAATCAGAAGAGGTAGACACGAAAATACTGACCAACATGTATGACGATCCGGCAGCAGCAACCGGTCTTTGTTCTTCATTTTCCCCAAAGTCGTCGTCAGCCATGTTTATGTCTCCGCAGGCTAAAAAGACAAAAAATAGTGGGCGGTATACATGTATATATATATCAACGTCGACGAAAAATTGGGCGAAGCTACGAGTGTGTCACTGTACTCACCGTCCGAATCGCGGGTACGATCAACGCGTGGACCGCGTCACTGTAGAGCGACGGCTCTTTTAATTTGCAAGCGATTAGCCAGTAAACCGTACTTGTTGCACTGGGACGCGGTTGACGCGACGGCGTTTTCAGAACGCCTTTCGCCACGGACTGCACACGGTTCCGTTTTCAAACATATAACGGACGAACGGCGGAAATTCGTATTTGGTTCGCGACCGCGACAATAACGACGACGACGACGACGACGACGACAACAATAACAATAAAACTATTACGGATCGGCGTCGATTGTCACGGGCCGGAGGGAAAGTGCTTGGTGTGCGTTATCCCGATCAACAGGTCCGTTGATAAGGTGATAACGAACGTAAATAAATAAAAAAAAATTAACAATTCCGACAGAAAAAAGAAATTCCGGACGAGCGCCGCACACCTCCACGTAGTCGGACAACAGTGTGACCGACACGCGCGGCGCGTTTACGCGTACTTGCACAAACTCATGTATCGTTACGTAATTGTGTGTCGATGATTGCGTGCGTGCGTGAGTGTGTGGGCCGAGCCGGTTCGAGGAGCGTCTCCTCAATACGTGAACGTGGCGCGGACGATTGCGCAGGCGCGTGTGGAGTTCCGTATTTTGTCGGCGAATTTCGATTGTCTACACGAACCGAACTGCTGTTTTTGTCGCGCTCGATTCAACGCCCGAGACGTTTTTCCGAGTTTGTTTGCATTTACCGTCAGGGGGGGAGGGGTGCTCGTACAAAATCACGTTCGAAGTGTTTTCGAATCAACACCGTACGGCAGCGCCGTTCGCGATTACGCACCGCGCCGGGTGAATGCTCGTGGGAACGTTCGAAATTTCCCCGTGTCCGCCACGACGTTTGCTACGGTCGTTTTTGGTTGACGCGTGTGAATCGATAGAAACCGACGATCGAATAAAACGTCAAGTATACACAGCGTACGCGAAAATCGTCGATAGTTTTCGATCAATCGATGAAATCGTTTCGGAATTAAAAAAGAAAAATCGGGAATTCTTTCGATTACGTTTTTAAGGAGTTTACACGAACAATTTTGTACAACGCACTTTCGCGTTTCGTCGCCAAACACTAGACTTTTCGTACGGTCCAACGGGTGTACACAATTTTGGCCTCGTTTCTAACAAGTTTCAATTAAAGTTTATTGTACGTTCGAACGTCTCCAAACGCGTATATACTTTTGTAACTAGCGCTTTTGAAAATAACTTCACCAAATTGTTTAAACCGACGTCGTTAAGGGAGAAATGTATCACGTTAACTAATTAAATTAAAAGTTACTGAATAAAGTCGCTTCTTACATTCCAACCAGTTAGCGAGTGTTCAGCTTTAGCGAATACACGACATTTGACGGGCACGTGTAATGTAAACTTAATTCCGTAACGTTCGAATTTTAGTTTTTTCATTTTTTTACTGAAATCTATGTATACGCCTAATTCACAAAAACACCTAGAAATTAGGAACTTATTATTAGTCTTAATACTTTACGTACGAATGAAACTCCGTTTAACTTAAAGTCGAACGCGATTTGTTTTAGTGTGGGAGGGTTTTTGTTTTTAAGAAAACGTTACGTATTTCCGTAAACACCGTCGCACTTCGAATACGATAAAAACGAATAACGGAATTTCAAACGCGGACAATAAAAAACGAAAATTATATCGATTATTCGACATTGTCGCGTCATACGTTCTTACGTTTATACGCTCCCGTTCGTCCGATTACAATAAATAATAATACGCTAACGGTCCATACTACGGACGACTCCGTCGTTTTAAATTTGCGGCGTAGTTTTTGTGATATACTTACGCAGTGGTTGGACCGGCGAGGGATCGACGAGAATACTCGTCGTTCGTGTGGAATTTGAAATTAATTACCGAGACGATCGTTATGTACGCGTTCAATGGAAAAACACCGGCGTGGTTCGGCGTTGCGTTCTGCGCGTAATCGATTCGGTTTTGAATTTATGGTGGCTTACGTACGAAAATAGCGCGTAGGCAGAGTGTAAAATTTTTTGCGTGTCTCTTATTGATTCTTGAACGCGAACGACGCTTCGGCACGCAGGTGTACGGGGCGTGTACGCGGCCGCGTTATTTATAGAATATTTACCGGCTTCTGACGGCGAATTATAAGGAATATAGGGTAAATTCCGGCCGAACGAAAAACACATTGTGTTTGTCGAATAACCGTCTAAAGTGACATTTTTGGTAAATAAATCGTTTTAATTGTCTTCACCCGGTACCGAGTCCGTTATCGCCGTTAACGTTTAATTCGAAAATAAATTGCCGCGTACGGGTCGTTTACCGTTTATACGGATACCGTACGTCGCGTGAAAGTATCATACCGAGACATTTCGCGTTTCGGTTACGTTTGATTCGAACGGCCGAATAACACTAGCGCGCATAAACATCGTTTTATCGGTACGACGTACCATTTACATATTTAGTCGCCCCAGTTTAAAATTACGAATCGATTTACTTTTCCGTTGATTATCGTTTAATTTTGTTTTCCAGAGGTATTAACAATTAGACGAAGTTTGTGTCACCGTCGCCTATCAAATATCTAGTTAACTGATATGGACCTTAAGTATGTTTAAAAAATGCGCGTAATCGATTCGCGAACGTTCCATATTAATATTTGTAGGTCCAAAATCCGTGTATACGAAACGATCCGTGAAAATGACTACCGAAAAACTGCGCACAAACAACAAACGCGTTTTAATCTATAGTCGGTATTTACGTCGTAGAAGCGCTACTACGAGCACGGCGAGATCTCCAAGTTTCAGGTAATATCGAATTATCGCGCGAACAGAAATACCGAATTACAGTGTTTACGTTTCAAACTTAAAGCCGTCAATTTCAATTATTCCGTCGATTATACGGTAAATCCCTCCCCGAAAATACGGATACGTAATATTTAAATTAACCGCGGACGTTGTTCTGCCCTTCGACGCGTGGCCACCGTTCTTATATATATTAATACCGGCAGTTAAAATCTATAACGAAAATGAAATCCCTCGTTGAAGCGGGCGCTCGAGTTAATCCAACGTTCCGTTTAACTAAGTTATTCGTTTTAGTTAAAAGCCGCGGCGGCAATTTACCCGTCGGGGGGAGGCTCTTTTATACGTTTTTAATTGGACGATATTTCACCAATTTTACGCGCTCTTTTGTACGCTTCCTTCTCCCTTTCTCCTCTCGCCACAATTTATTCACGCGCGTGAAACGCGAAACGCGAATAAACAAATAATATATGGCGCGGTTCGAATTCCGAAAGTATCGCGCATGCCGGCAAATGTAGGCGCCGTACCATTTTAAACGAGGTAAATTCCGGACGGTCGTCGTAAAACGCCACGTCCGTTCGACGATTAACGCTAATCATTCGGAGAAAAAAACACGGAACGCGCTAAAAATAACGTCCGCGAATTTTCTATAAATATAATTTTCGTCGTACCGTTCATTTACCGTCCGGTTCGTACCGCAGCGGTGGCTAGCTTTCGTTCCGTCGTTACTTTTCGAAATATACGAATGTACGGCGGTTAATTCGTTAAACCGGTAACCGGTTTTTAATTTCGCGCGCAAAGCGAAGCGCCAGAACACGGATTACATTTCCTCTATTTTGTAAAATAAATCATTTCAAAATCGTTCGAATTTTATTATGATACAAGATAGATTATGACGGATATAAGTTAGAATATTGGTAACTGCGAATAGTGCGACGTAATACACGTATCGCACGCGTCCGGCTGGTAGAAAGCGAGTCTAATAGAAAAACGAAATATTATCGAATTTCAGCCTATTGCCGAATGACTCGTTTCGAGACCCGTGTTCCGGCATTTCTTGACCGTCAGATTCGTTAAAAATAACGCGCCGTTTTTTCGAGGCCGTTAATTACGCGTTTTATTCAAGTACAATATGTTAGATTTTTGAACGTATATACGTTTGTAACGTTATTTAATTGATTTCCCCTCTTACGCGTATTTTCATTATTTCGATATTTATTTATTTATTTACGAATAAAGTTTGATTTGTTGATACAACTACCACTTGGTCATCATTTCAATAGAAAACGTTTCAATGTTTCATTCGAACACGAACACTAATTACCGTATTTATAGGTCGGTAAAATTCGACGCATCGCGTAGCCCGTTAATTATTTATTTCCGTTTAAAACCCGAAAACGCATTATTAGTATAAATATTAAACGTTAAACTCGCTTTTAAATTGGGGAGTGATTAGTCACCGTATACGCGGTCGTTAATCGTAACGAAATTACGTCATTGTTACAAGTAGAAATATTGTATAATATAAAATGTTTGGCCTATGATGGACGAAAATCGTTTCGTAAAACGATAAACGTACTTTTTTACTAAATACGATTAACTAAAATACTCCCCTAACAGAACGCAATAGTCCGCGACTATTGTTAAATTATTTTACGTAGTAATAAACGTTATACGGCAAAGAAAACGAAACAGTTTCGTCGATATTTTTGCGGGCGTTCGATTGATTGCCCCAGCATGGAAAGCGACGTCTAGAGACAAATTTTCGTAAGTACAACGTTCGGTATTTTCGTAAAACGTTATTGGTTCCATTCGTTCGCCGGAAAATTATTTTCGTAAAAAGAAGGCGATTCGAAAATAAAATTACCCCAGGCCGTCGTCGGATCATAAACACTATCGCCATCTATTGGCAGGTAACGAAATGTCACTCGTACGTGTGTATGAAAACGATACGCCCCATAGTTCATCGTTACAAACACAAATTTGGGAATAAACACGACGCGTTAAGCGTATTTGACGAATAAAATGGATTACGTTATTGAGAAATGACGATATCGTATAAACATATACGTCCGTATCAACTTAAAGTCGATGAACGTTTTGCACAGTTTCAAAACTATTAAGTACGTCGATTTGAGACGTTTATAGTTACACGAGTTCACGAAAACCGATATTAAATTGCCGGAACGATCGGCGGCGTTGATTTTTTTTTTCGAAATTGAAACATAGTGTGCTTTACGTCGCAAAACTATTCGAAACAAAAATTATATCGATATTTACTTTCCAATAATAATAATAATAATAATAATACGCGTGGGACAAAGTGAGACGTTACAAAAACGAACGAAATTGTATAGTTCGTATTTGGTTTTCAAAAATGTAATCCGTAAGCTAACGGCTGAGTCTGTACGCACGAGGCGAGTTTTACCAAAGTATTTTATATTATGAACGCGAGCAATTCGAGTCGGCCGACGGTACACAAGGCCGGGCAAAATAGTCCCGCAGGGACGAATAAAACCGAACGAATGCAAAACACAGCCGCCTCGTGTTTTTAATTAGAGAGACGAACGCGCGTACGTTTGTCGAAAAACACTTCACGTAGCTACCGGACACGATTCGCGGCGATAATAATTTAAAACGATGATTGGCAAAAATGTTTTCGTAATAAACACTCCCTGAGGATAGCTTACAAGTTTCGAGTAGGCCAAGGGGTAAATAAATTTGAATGCGAATTAAAGTGGAGACTTGAAAAGTTAAACGACCATAATATATATATATTTTTTTTTTTTTCGAAAAAATAAAATGGATATTAAAATATATATTACTATTATTACGTACACATAAACCAAAATAGGTTATAGATAATTAATATTTATATTATACTTTGAAATCATAAAACGTAACTTTATTAAAAAATCGAATTACTTTTTTATATTTACTTGTAGAGAATCATTTTTGAATTAAAATACAAATGTATATTATACCTAACGCATAGACGTTATCTAAACAATTTATTAAAACATATAAAAAATAATATACCTAACTCATAATGCCTATGAATACAAAATAATAATTAACGATGACCATATATCGACTAACGTATCACGTATAAAATACGTGATTTATTTTTGGCAATTTTATTATAACGGACGGGTTCAAAATCATCACAATAATATATAGAATTTACGAATTGTAAGTAAATTATTAATAGACACTAATTGTTAAAAAATTGTCGTTTTACAACTACCAATCGGTGGATATACGTAACGTATAGCTGTACTACAAATTGCCTGTTCGAAATTCGGTGTAAACAAATTTACGAATAATTTCTGACGTATCAAAACCGTTTAAATATTTTTAGTATAAATAAATTGGCGACGATTCTTCCTAACATATTGTGATTGAAGGCTTTTGGTCTAGTACTAGCGAGTGTTCAGTTTAAAATATCGTTTTCTACGTATTCAGTATTATTGTTTACAAAGAACGTAAAAGTGTTATAATTAAAATAAATTTGGAAAACAGTCTTATAATTTTCTGGTATAAGTCTAAAAATATCACAAAAAACTAAGTGTAAAAATCGAAGTAAAGTTGCCAAGGGGTCTGTTTAAAAAACTGTCGTTTAAGATTTATATTAGTTAAAAGTTTTTAAAGAAAAAATTAAGTATTATAATTGAAGATAATTTTGCAAAGGTTTTAGTTTAGTAAACTGTTTTTAAAGTTCTATATAAACGTTTAAAATTTCGAAAACTATACGTTAGTGTTAAAATCCATGTCAAATTTGCGAAAAGTTCTGTTTAAAAAGTTTTCATTAAATTTCTGTAAAGGTCCCCTGGTAGTTTTCAATATAATACCTATTTTTAAACTAATCGACTTATCGGAGATAAGAAAATATTGATAATACCGTTAACATTGATTGGTTAACGAAATCAAGTCTTATCTACGTGGAAAAACAAAATATGTTATCACGTCGTCTGTATGGTGCCATATATTTATACCTGTAAGCCAATTATACTTTTTTTGGTTCTCTTAAAATTTACATTCGTTACGATCAAAACGTTATTAAGTCATTACGATTGGGTCGTTCATATGGGTGTCGATTTCGTAAATACGGTTCTTTTTAAACCTTTTTCGCCTTTTAGAATGAACGACAAAAATGACTTAGAAGTACTTGATTGTGACGAAAATTTTCGAGCCATCTTAACAGACGTTAAACGTTATTATAGACTTTGTAACACACACAGAATTATATGATAACACGAATTTAGTATGTCGCGCTTTTTTCATCAAGCAGCTACAAGTCCAGTAAAAATGTTGGTGGACAGTCGTAGACAATTGATGGATGGATTGTCCAACACGTGTACATGGCAATCAGAAATGGGCTCGTTTAAAGATCGTCTTCGAGAACACGTCAATCAAGTGAAAGTGAATCCAACGCAATTTCTCGATCGTAAACGAATACTAACGTTAGGTCTTTTGTTTTTTTTAGGAATGAGCCTCAAACACTGTGATAGTCAAACAAACTAAGACTAAGATTCAACCAAATATCTTTAATAGCTCGTCGAATACCTAATTCAACAGGTATATTCCATAGTTTCGTTTTAAAATTTATGCTTTACTGTCTATATTTCCGGCGTGTGTTTTCTAATTTATACAACCACCATGAGTACCCCTTGTACCCTATTTACGTATGTATATATCGTAGAAATAATTAAAGATTTGGTTCAAATGAAATTGAACCTCAAGTATGTTAATAATATAAAATGCTAGGGTCAGCTTTGAAATCCGGTGTTCAACTCATCTTCGATAATAAAATTGAATCATACCCTTTAGTATCAAATTATTTGATGGTCGAAAATACTCTACATTTTCATTATTCATTTATTTTATACACCTAATGCAATCGTTATTTTTCGACGACATAAGTTGTCACACATTGTGTAGTCACAACAGTCGTTTTGTTCGGATATTTAAAAGTAATTAAATATATTATAGTTCTTAATCAATTATGTATTATTAATTTTAAATTATATTTGTTAAACCTGTAAAAATATGTTTAAACTACAAATCTTTAACCAATTTTAGCTAGGTAAGAATATAATTTTTTTTAACTCTTACGATTCTTATTAATTATTGTATTTAAATGTTAATGTTAGTTTTTTTATCAAGTTAAATGCCTTTCACAAGTGGGTTCATCTTTATTTATCAACCATAGTTCCTGCAACACAACAGTGCCTGCATTACATTACCTGATCGTTTGACCAGTCCATCATATTATAAATTGTTAAACTCTTTTAAAAACAGATTTTTGGACATTAAGTACACAAGTGTAGGTGTACTATTAATAGTATTGACACACTACATACACTAAAAATATCTTAGTTAAAATGATGGCAAATATGTTAAAAAACTGTAAAAATTGTTTAAAGAATTATATATTTCTAAAAATATTAATTTTTAACTATTCGATTTAAAATATAAAAAATTGTGTTCAAGTATAAAATATAAATAGAAAAAACTCTAAATTTGAGATTACTTGGAGGTAAAACAGACCACTTTGATATTCAATATTTTGGTGATCTGAAGAAATTAAGTGAATGGTAAGAGTACATAGTTACTAGTATCAAGTTGAAGATAATTGTCATTGACAACGATAATACTAGCAAATAGGAAATATAATTCAATAAGTATGTTCAATCTATGTTACAATAATAATTTAATTAATTATGAGACACTTGTTGTTTAGGTTAATAGAAGAAACACTCGATGAAATGAATGAAACAAATTTTCCATAAATCAGATGATGAATATTCTGTCAGAGTTATTAAGATCGCCATGAGAACCAATTATTACATTTTTTATATCCGAAATTGAATCCACCATTGAAGATTATATAACTGAGAAAGAGTAATTTTTAATTAAGTTTTATCCCTTTTATAAGTATCAATAATATTACGTAATTTTTTCTTTATAACGAACTTCGGCGTAGATTGGCATTGTTAAAATATTCAGTGTATTTTGACGCAATGTTCAATGATCATATAGTAGGTGAATCTATTTCTTTACCAGTAGATAACAGTTTTTTGGTTAATGTGAATCAAAAATTTGTCGTTGAAATCCATCAATGGCCCGATATATTATTATTGAATATATACTGAAAATTTAAATTCAAAAAATATGTTTATAAAAAACCCAATTGTTTATTTAATTTTAGTAATACAAGATTGGACGGTATCGATATGAATTACTTGGAATTTTGCCGTTTTGGCAATAAGAATATTCATAATGCTGGTGTTGGTAGTGGTGACGACTTCAATATATTTCTCAAGTATAAGGATACTCAGTGTTTGTATATGTCCAGTGATGTATCTTGTAAGATCGGTTGAAGCATGTTTGACAATAAAATTGTATATCCACATGAAGAGTATTTTAATAAACTCTATTCACGAAAGTATGCGCTACATATTTTCTTATACAAATACAGTTTGTATTAATATCGTGATTGCTTTTGTTTTAGTACTAACCACGCGTAATCAATTAAAACGGAGAAGTTATTGCCGTGAATGAACAATTTACATCCTGATCTAAATGATCCAAATACGCGTCAATTTATTAAATTACTATCTATCGTATAGAATAGCAAAAACAAATCGCACAATAAATTATAATTCTCGTTGAATTGTCCATAATTGCTAACATAGTGAATATTATTTTCAATGAAAATTGTAATATACTCTTAATTCTAATTTACTAGTATGTAGTTATTTCGTAAAATGAGGACATTATCTTCTAATCAACCAATTTGTTTGACATTTTTCCGAAAGATATACCAATTTGTATTTTTGTTCGATTTAACGCAATAAAACGAATATATTACTAAATTTGGTAACACTATTAAAGTAGCGTAAACTCCAAAAATATATATGTATAACAAAGCACGTTCTTGTAATCGAATCGTTATTTTGAAATGCTGAACCACTGTATACAAATAGTGCGTATGTAACAATAAAATCATATTATTTCATAACTCGTAATAACCACAAAAATAATTCCACGTTGACTTATTATAAAAACATTTAAATAACATTTAGACGTTAATGTATTTATCGAGAGTGTGTATTTATCTGATTGAGTTGCTTGCCATAATATAATACATTATGCGTCATATTTAAACACAAAATATACCGTCGTTGCCTTTAAATGTATTGTATCTATTTTAATTCGCCATTCATTTTTTGTCGTGGTAACGTAATTAATGTATTACTTTTGACAAACAATTATCTTACAGCAACAGTAGTATAAGGATTTCAATTCATAAAAAGTCATCAGTTGTTGCTAACCCATTTTTATAAATAATCGTCGCAATATTTGTAACGTATATTCACGACCGTGTGCGTTAAGTACATAAATCGTTAAAAGTTGATAATGTAGAACATTTTATTAAAAAAGTGTCGTCCTCGGTCTCTCGTCGCTCGTCACATATTCGTTTCGTTTCTAGGCCAGCAGTAATAATTCCTTTCTTCGTCGTATTCGCCGGACGGAATGTATACGATACGATTGTTGCTCCTATGTAACGAACGTTACGGAACAGTTTTACGATAATATTTTCGTGTATAAATTTTTTTCGCCGCTCGTCGCAGAGTTTCAGTCTGCGCTTCGATTGGTACTGTAAAGGGTTCTTCGTCGTCATCCCTAATCTCGCCTTCTTCCAACTGGTGGTCGTCGACTTCAGTTTTACGACCGTTATCAATACCGAAACAATCAACGCGGTTCGTAAGCCATTGCAATTTCGACCAAACGAGCTAATTATGGTTAGGTGTGTGCGGAGCGCGTATCGACAAAACGTATTGTTTTTGGAATGTAAGAATCTACGCGTCGCACGAAACGCCGTACCATAAACGAAACAAATACGAGAATATATTTCCGTTTTTATTTTACTTTTCGCCAACATTTTATAAATTATCGCCGCGGTAATTAAATTTAACGGCCATAATAAACCGATTATTGAACGCTAATTTCGTTACCGAAGTATTTATGATATTCGTCACCTAATTACTAGACAACCGAAAGACCATTTTGGTAGATCGAGGTTAATAAATAAAATATTTACGCGCTATCCGTTAAATCGAATCAATCGGATCCGTTACGGGTAAATTACGGTTACTCGTTTTAATTCTGTTCGACCATTTTTATTCTATTTAAGCCCGTAATCATACGGGCTTAAATTCACGCTAATGAATTAGAGTCGTACAAAAGGAAAACGCGTTTTTAACGTTTATTTTCAGAAGAGACGAGACCGAAAAATAAACCCAGCGGCCGATCGAAGATTTCATTTTTTGACGGGGCAACATAACACTTTTTACTTTTTTACGCGATTATTCGAGCAATTTACATATACGACGGTTATATGCGTTTGTTGTACGAAGAGGCTTCAGAATCGTAGCGTCAAAGATTACAATAGTAGTCGTACAAAGTACTTCGTTACGACGATTGTAAAAACAACGTACGTACAACAAAATATATATTTTATGTATTCGGAACATTTTTTAAAACAACTTTTCGAAACCACTGTCTTTAACCGTCAAAATAAAAACGGAAAACGCGTAGATAATTATAAATTACAAAAACGGCACTACGCTTATTTCTAGAAATTCGGGGCGGTCCTCTGTAATCGTTCGAAATCCGGCGTTGTATTCGACCTATACCGTATTCGTAAGGGTAAAACGGGTGCAACGTAAATTCCGGCGGACACGCCGTCGCCATTCATTGTCTTCCGGAGAGTGTAGCGATTAAATAAGCGGACGACGATTATTGGTCGTAATCTGTTTAGCGAGTGAGAAATAAAACGCGTTGGCTTATTGAAGACGCGACGTAAGCGAACAGCGCGGCGTCCAAAATATAAGCCGCACATCACCATAGCTAAACGTGCGATCGAATTACAAATCGAATACGCGTCCCATCGTTCCGATTGTACCATTTTTCTTTATTACTATCCCTACACGGTAACGTCATCAACTTTTAATTTTCGCCTCGAATTTCGGTAACTATTTTCGAAATTGATCGCTCGTAGACGAATGCCGTAAACGCACGGCGTTATATTCAGTTTTTTGACGCTATAACAACGTTATCTATTCTATTGTAAGCGGTCAATATATAAATATAAAACAATATACCTATCGATAAAATACGTCGCGCTGGATAGAGTAGAAATATATCCGAATAACGATTTGACGACGAATAACATTTCCAATGGGCGTCGCATCAAGGAGAATTTACGTATCGACGAATTTCACTCTATTGGTCAGCGAAAACGTTTTTATTATTATCCCTCGTACGCGAATGAAAATAATCGAAAATTATAAATTCGTTAACGAGTTAACGACCTTTAGGGGCTGGGTACACGACTTATTATGCGAGCGAAACGAGTGTTTCGTAATGTACAGGAGATGGGTACGAATTTCAAAAGCAGTGAACGTACGAATCAGTACAAACGGCGAAGAACCGACGAGCGCGACGTATAGTATTTTTGGAAAAATCCCGTTTCGATCCTACGGTGGAGTGTCTGGGGGGGCGAGGGTGTTTCGTATTTTCGTAATGACGTGAAAAATAAGTACGAGCCGATTTTGTGGAATCGGTCGTACGCGTTCATAAAAGCAACGTACAAAGCGTATTAACCCAGGGGATTGGGCTAGTGACACAGACGTTTTTCACGAACGTTAAAAGACGGTACACGACGATCGTGTACACCGCTACACAGCTCCGGACGACGAAAATTAGAAATATTTGTACGACTCTGAAAAAGGCCTATTTAGAAGTTGAACGGTTAAAATCGTTAACGTTTCGAGATTAATTCGCGTTAAAAAGAAACCGAAAACCCGACGGAATAACGTTATTGTTTCCTAGGGGATAGCGGCGGTGGTCGAGAACGCGTTAATACGATAATTCCGTGTTTGCCAATCTAATAACAACAAGTTGTTCTCCACTTTGTCCTACGTGTTTTTAAATATTTGATAATAACGAATAATCGATTGGTGGCCCTGAAAAGGGCCGTTTTAAATATTAGGAAGGCGATGTTCGTCGTAGTATTAAGCGCGTTCTCCACGAATACGACGGGCCAACTG
>JAIPRN010001628.1:0-42034 GCA_025469175.1 Geopemphigus sp. TES_GeoC_2020
CGTATACTTAACTACATAAATAGCGTATAGTTTATGTTTATAGATCTAATAAATATCGTTTTTACATAGAATAAATTCAATTTTTAAGGGAAATTTTCAAACACTGAATACATTAATCAAAACCACTGTTATTCAAGATACATTGTGATGTTATTGATCGACTATTCTTCGTTGTCTTGAAATTAAATATTAATATCCATTGACAGGGATCTACAATTTACTACGCAATTATAAAGCCGATATTACTGGCGTTATATAGATTGTCGTAAGTTTTTTGTATTCATTAATATTACGATTTTTTTAAACTTAAAAAAATGCTGACTACAAATTCTGTAAAATTTGTAATAATATTATATATATATATATATATGTATATATAGCAACTTATATTGAAACTTTTAGTTAGAACTCTACATAGTGAATTAATTATCCACATATCTCTACCATGAAAATGACTTGGCAGGTTCTTAAGACAATTTTAATTAATTCAGTTTTAATGTACCAAATGAACTTTATTGGACAACAAGACGTGGCAACCCATAACATAACAAAAGTTATATATATATACACATATAAGTGAATGTTTTGTTCTACGGTTCAATCGAAATTACTGTTTACTAGTGAATTCTTGAAATAACATTATATACCGCAACATATATAGCAGTTACCTAAACTATTATATTCTATCAGTGTTTTTATATATATATATTTGTACCGAAATAATATAGAATATTTAAATTTCTAATAAATGTAAATATATTTTAATCGTTTGCGACGTATTCCGTAACAATTTGGTATTCAACTATTACGCGAGCACGATTTAAATGGTCGTAAAAACTTTTTTACCATCTTTTGAAATTTTAAAACGCTTAGAAATAATTATCAACATATGTAAACCTTTCTACTAGTGTATGTTCTATCTATTTAATATTTTACTTAAAGATATCTAAGGAAAGAGCTAAGACGTATATTGTCGTAATTTAGACCTTCCGATTTAAGTTTTGTAAGAACTTTACGATTCCCTAATAAAATGTCTTTTAGGGAATTACGTAACAGTTTTTCAAAATCAAAATCATTCTTCGCGTGTTATGGATAATAAGTATTTGAAACGACGAAATATTAAACGTTTTAGCTGATGATAGTTAAGTGCACAAATTGTTAATCTGCCTAAAAGAAATATTAATTTTTCTAAAATTTTTGAAAAATCTAAATAAGGCCAGCGGAAATCAGATCGAGATGTCTTAATACGTTGCTTTTCGCTTTACAATCGTCGTAATAACAACAACAACAATAATAACAAAAATAAACCGTACCTTCTTGTTGAGCCCAGTCGGCCAGTGAATCTACTCTTGAAGAAAAACTGGAATAACAGTTTTCAAATTTCCCTTTGCCATCTAAGCCAACTGTTTCGAAGTTTGCTTTTACGCCGCAAAGTAATGCAGTAGCACACGCTGATGATTCACCGGTCTGAGCATTTAAATTATACGTCTGAAACAAAAATTAACAAAACAAATATAGAATGAACTAAAGGTGAACATAAATACAGAGGGCGCAAATATGTTCACCCGTAAGTATAGATCCTTATTATAACAACAAATTATTTTGTCTAATACGCCCACAAGTCAATCTATTAATTTGATAGTATTAACGAACGTGACTATAAATAATCAACGTTATCAAAATAAACACGATTGATAATTTAAATTTCAACAAAATTACGACCGTTACTTCTCGCAGTAATATGAAATTTCTTGGAACATATAGTCCAGGGATAACGTTAATATCCTTTTGATTTACTTATCGGGAAGTGGAAGAATGTAATGAAAACCTTAAATATTTGTATTTCTCGTTGATTATATTTGGTTATAATGATATAATTTGTAATAATTAATAAGCGCGAACCGCTTGTAAAATATTAAAACGTGGTTGTTTCGACCGTAAAATGAATATCTTATGATTAATAAAATTGACCTACGAGGGGTGCACATTGCACATTTTTCGACTTTGTTTATGATAATTTGTGTTCATATCTTATATACTGTCGATTTCGAATATCGTGCTTACTGCATATTAACAATAAATTAACGTTAAAATTGTTTATATATATATAAAAATGAACGCTTTATTTTAATAGATTCTTTTCGTTTATATTTTTTGTGAAATTTACATAATTAAACGTTTAACGTTTCGAGACGCGTAAGCTTATTTATATATATCAAACATCGCACGACACATTGACGCAGCACTCTGATCGATTGTATATTATTCGACAGTTAGATAATACGCGTTATAGCTAAAATGAGATTTTAATATTTTTCAAATATTTACAATATTTCGTTTTGTATTATTTTATTCGCAAAATATCAGTAGAATACTAAATAAGTTATTAGCGTGATTTCGTATTCAGACTATACACAGTAAAGCCAACAAAGTAATAAAATATAAAACTTACAGTTTCGTACAGTTTTTACGTTAGGTTGGTAATGCGTTTTTAAAAAAAAAATTAATGTTTCCCATATAGGAAAGACGCATAAACTTAAAAGAACTGCATAACTAGCTAATGTTACTATAAACTTTGTTATTTTTTTTTTATTTTTAAAAGAAGTTTAAAGGAATACATATACATAGGATACGCGAATGTACTTATGTTTTCTGTTTGTGAAAAATATATACATAAACTCCATTAATGAAGATCTAAAGAATTCGTTGAAGAGCTTTCGTGACGCGTTCTAAACAATAATTTATTTAACTTTTTTTAAAAAAAAATCTTTAAATATCTTTTTAAGATTGAATTTACATCATATCAAGTTCATTTCCATGTAACAAATTATGATTAAAATTTTATCAAAAAATGTAAAAAAATTGTACGTAGATTTTATTTTATTTGATTTTACAAACTTTGATGTTGAATTCATTCTATTACTTAAAATGTACATTTATTATTTTACTAATCAATAGGTTAGAGTCGGATACGAAAAGAAAAAATTTAATAAACAATATGTTTTTTTTAGAAAGAGTTGATTACTTGTTATTCTTGTCGAATTACGCGTTGTAACGTTTGCGCGATTTTATTTTACATATTTTTATATAAAAATATATTTATTAATAACAACGCTTAGCGAATCTATTATTACCGAATTGACGGTTTAAAAATATATTCTTAATTCAAAATCGTAACGATAAGTTCAACAATTAAAGATCAAACGACAAATGTATGCGAATAGCTTGTACAATATTCTTTTTTCTTGAAATTCTAAACTTGAACATGATATTATATAATTTAAGGGAAAGTGAAAAACTGTAGAAGAGTGAAAATAAATAATATAAATAATTTTTAATATAATTTAATATTATGGTTGAAATAATAAAAAAGTATATAAAAGTTAAGTACCGATAAATTGTATATTTATAGACTTTACATTGCGTTTATAATTAATTATTTTGTCCTAATTTAATATATAATAAATAGTATCAATAATTGTAGTAATAATAAACGCTTAAGAATATTATGCTTTCAAAATCCATAGTTACAAAATCTAATTTTCGTCATGTTTTAAATTTAGCGTTATAAAATGGTTAAAATTATAATTTTCAAAACTTATAAAAAATGTTTAATATTTCTTTGAAAATACGGGTTTTATGTTTAAATCCGTGTTTTTTTAATAATAAAAAAAATTGAATGTTTAGAAAGTATATCGTGCGTTAATTTATAAATATACACAAATAGATACTTATGTGTTTTTCGAAGGATAAAATTTTATCTGCAACTTCAAAAACAACTGTTTCGAGTAAAAAACTTCTTAAAATGGCGTTCTTTATAAAATGTAAGTCTTTGAACTTTCAACGAGATATTTACGCGGGGTTCGAAAATGTTATAATAACGTTAAAATCAATATAAATAGACGTACAAATGAATAGAATTATTATTTCTGTTTCTACAATAGGACTTATTATTGTTAGTAATATAATGATCAATGGAGCTTGTAATTGAAATACCTATTTAATTTTAGAACGTTTAATTATTCTTATCGTTTAATTTCTTTGGAATTTTTATTAGAGTCAAAGATCGTTTAAGTATAAAATAAAACGCATTTTTGTCATTTAGATTAAACAATCGAAAGACGTTAAACGTAAAAATGAGAAAACGTTAATATATTTTCTAACGTTAAACATAAAAACGGTCTAACGTTAAATATGTAATAACGTTTTACGAAAAAATTCAATTACGATTAAATTATTAATAACCTTAAACGCGCGTTATTCGTGAAACGCGTTTCAGCATTTTCCAAATAAAAACTGCTGAATTTACCAATCAATAAATTACACTCTTGAATCGAAAAATAAACGCGCCTACTTATCGGTTCGAATCAAACAAAATTATTATTATTATCGAGTATAAGTTAGTTGGCTAACCGACGAAATCGCAAAGTATTTGTGAGAAAATACGTATAAGTATTGTTTGTGCACTATAATGGACAAGTAATGGACGAGATTCTATTATGTATTTCTCGCCGCAACAAATTTAGTACTTTTTCGTGTAACGGAACAAGCTTTTAAACTTATAATGAAAAATAAGCCAAACGTTCATATACACGGTTTGTTCTGTAATGCGTTAGTGGCGGTCGGACGTTCGGTTTACGTTCCATTAAAACACGCGTAAATATTAAAACTTAATTATTTTTCAACAACAGACACTTTAATACGGTAAAGTGCACATTACTATAATGATCAGCAAATAAGTATCGAATACATATTTGTACCTAATAAATTCCTATTAATTCGGGACGCGTAAAAATAAAGATAACATTTTACAAAGAAATGTACTTCGTTGTAAAGCGGGGAACTAGGCTCTAACACCACCTATATAAACCAAACATCTTGGTATGTCAAAAACTTTTTAAATGAATTACAAAACTTGATCTTTAAAAATTCTTTGGAAACGCTTTTAATATAATTAACTTTAACTCATATTTAACGCTAAACACTCGGTCGTTATATATAAAGTAAAAATGTTGTTAGATCTCGAATGGAAAATAGTGGTCTTGTTACGTATTGTGTCGACGGATGATATTTATCTGGTGCGAGTAGATGACGGAGTAAGTAAATGAACATCTCAGAACCAACGTATAGCCTCCGTAATCATAATATTACGATATACGAATATGATGGATATCATGCATGGGGAGGGAGTACCTAATATAAAAATAGATAGTATCGATAAGTACTACGCCAATCATAGTAAAAAAAGATGCCGGTGTTTATATGATAAAAGGTCCCTCCTCTTAGAGCTCCCCTAAACGGCTCTGTTGGAAACGAATAGAACTGCCGTTATTGGCGTATAATTATTACGACATACACTGTGGCCGACCATAAGCGAACTTGGTCGACGTACGATTATAATATTTAATCGCCGTATTTTATATTATCGTTTAACCTGTTGAACCGTTATTGCTGCGAAAGGGATCGTCGTTGTGGACGCGGTAAAAACGAGAATTTTCCCGTTCGTTCCCACTCAATCCTCGCACGCACGATAACGTCTAGCGTGAAACAAGGAAGCTCCTCCACGCACGCAGCGGCGTTACGGTACAGAATTTACGGCGGAAGAATAATAATTTAGTATATAGCGGTCAACGGGCCGGAGGGTCGGAAAGGAGGCACAAAAATCTAACGCGTAACCACCCGGCGAATACCCGTTTTAATATAGCGAAAGAGGAAGTGAAACCTTGGCAAATGTCCTGTGAGAGATTAATCGGACGATGTAGCGCCGTGCCGAGGGGACGATGGCGAGAAGTGGAGGTTAACGCGCGTATCTTTTTTCTCTTTACCCCCCGCCCATCCGCTGATTCTTGTTTGCAATCACGACTCACGAGGTCGGCTGATTTTACACTCACCGTCCATCCCTCGAAAATGGAAACTTTATTATTACGAATTCGGACCGTAATTAAGAGTCATTCTTCGTTGTGTTCTCGCACTCTACTCGCCCTTACGTTACCCGTGACACGGCGATAAAAAAAAAACTGTGAATATGTGCGTTGCGGTAATAACAACCGAGACAATCAAACATACGTTGCCGAAAAAGGAATTTTAGTTAAAGTCCGTGGCTGCGAATCGCGAATACTTAAACGCCATATAGTTAATACGATGGTATCGTGGTTGAAGTCTATAATTTCGTAACCCAAGTCTAGAAAAAAAATAAAAACACATCATTGCCCCGAATTCGGTTTCCGGAAAAAATCTATCGCACACGTCCACGGCTGTAAGTTAGATGAAACGATTAGTTATACATTGTTATCGAATAATGTTACATTGCCGTTGTTGTCGTATCCAAAATAATATTCACCCAAAATATATAAGATATCAAGTATATTCGTTGTTTTTCGGGTATAATTATATTAAAAACTAATATAAAAACGAGTCGTTTATATCCAATAACGTTCTTCTAAAAAATTTTAAACGCCTTACGACCGGGCATTTTTTATTCTCAGCTTTCGTCGATTGATAAAATTCTTCCAAGTGTTGGTTACAAAATAAAAATATAAATACAAACAATACGGCGACTTTACCGATTATTTATGTAGTAGAGTGGTGGTCAAACGTTATCGGCGAAAATCGGACAGAAATATTATTTTTCTCGGAAAGTCGACTTAAAAAATGAAAGCGTATTTTTGGTACACGACAGTTCACTTGGAAACGCAATGAAACAAATACGGACTTTATGTTCCAATTCATATAAGTATCGAGTTATGACGAGATAAAATAGTATTATCCTTTCGATAAACAGTGACGTTTCTATAACGTCTAGCTATTAGTAGATAACCTAAAACAATCGAATAGTTACGTTATTAATTCTTAATTATTTTTTTGTTTTGTTTTCGACATTTCGCGTCGAACTATTCGGTTTTATGCTATAAATTGATCGCGCGACCAGCGACGGTAAACGAACAAAATTAGTCGGTAAACCAAAATGCAGGCGCGCCTATACGCAGAAATCGTATTTATTTCGGCTCTAATTAAAACTACGGATTTAGACGCGTCGGATGTTCGCGATTTATCGTAGATTTTCGCGCTAATTAATAAATCGGGTAAACGGTACGCGGCCGATTTTGTAGGATTACTTTTTAGGGAATTATCAACCAAACGGTCGGCGATAATTAACGGTAATATAATAATAAATAACGGCCGTAGCACCGTCGTTCGTGGTTTTTCGAATAATAATACACGTTCGCGAAAATATAGAAACCGTTATTCAAAACGTGAGAATATTTTTTCTCGAACAGAAAGAAACCTTTTTGCAAAAAACAAAAACAAATAAATTATCCGTTTAATCAAAATGAACGTATTCATCTTCAGCTAAAAAATTATTACAAATTATAATCTACAAAAATGTATTATCGTCCATCACCGAACGTAATAATTTAAGGAAATAAATGGCGAACTTTAAAAAAAAAATACTTTCCCCGAGTTTATTTGATTAGGTCTAATAATACAAATTGACGTATAAAAGTAAGCTTAAGTTATGAAAACCGACAACTGATCGTAAGAAAATAAAAAATATTACGGGGTTATAAAAATAAAAATTTGTGTATGAAACGTTGAAAAGATATTGGTGATATATGAAACAGATAAACAGATTTAAATCAAATTTAATCGTAACTAATATTTAAGCTTATACTGTGTGTACGAATAAATAAGGCGAACGAAAAACGTCTAAACGATAATTGTTTAGGTGTTTAAAGTTAATTGTGGGATAACTATAGTGAGGACCCATATATCATCGTTACCAATATATATTTTTAACCTTAATATCTTAGTTTGTATCGAACATTTTAAAATTGGTAAATACTCCGGTAATGGTTACACATGGGCGAGGGATCTCCTAATTTCAAGTACGCTCGAAATGTTCGTATTTAAAATAAAAAAGAAAAATTAACTCTCGCGATACGTATTTGAAATCAATTCTTTTATTTTCGGTGAATTTCGACGGCTATTTTGAAAAAATTCGCGGAAACTTAAAAAAGATCGTCGCAATTTTTCAAAAACAAAAAATTAATTAGAATATTCGCGAAGTACTCGGAACACTGACCGAGTATAAAAATGATCAAACAATAAGGCGGCGGCGGTTAAACGCCAATAAAGTTAGGTTAGGTTAAAAAGGAAAAACGCGTATCTACGAATTTCCACCGACATTGTATTCGTACAAGCGGAACACAGAGTATAGAACGGCAGAATATCATACGCGCTTATTTTTTTGTTTTTTTGATATTTTATTATTTATTTTCGTCGCCCGAAATTTTTTTTATTATACCGACGAAAATTGATTTTTTCCCCATTCTTGTTTTATTTATTGAAAGCTAACGAATTGTTTACATTATAAACGGAAAGCTTCTGCGTAGCGCGTTCCGTGTCGTCGCGTCACACGGGTCCCGGCCGTTTGGCAATGTTTGTACGGGGCGGTTTATACCCTTCCTCCTATCACCGTCCACACCCGCATACGTTTTTAAATGCAGATGTTGTAAATTCATATTTCTGGCGCCAAACCGTTTATAAATATATATATTATCCCTATGAGTATACGTGAGTGCGATGAGCTTGTTTTTTCCTTTTCGTTTTTTTCTATCACGCTATAGTTGTACGGCGCCGATTAGTGCGTTTTATAATCGTTTCACTGCGGTACGTTATGTACGACATGCGCACGTATATAGTAAAACGATAACAACAATAATAAAGAACGTAGTTTTCTCGTTCGAAAAATACGGAAACGGAACAATTTAATAGCGGGGAAAGAAAAAGAGAGAAACGAATTTCAAATATAAAACCGTAAATACGGATACACCGCAACGTGTAAAGTACCGCGAAAAACAAATCGCTCTCAACGTTGCGATCGTTGTTACGCAATTCGTTAAACCAATGGCGCGCTCCAGGTGTGATTGATATTATCATAATTATCTAATTATAATAAATATATTATCTAATTTCGTTTATATCATCTCCCGGTTAAGAGCGTTATCGTTTCCGATGTTTACCGACGGACGGAATATATCACGAATTGTTTATAATTTCTCGTCATTTTTCTGTGTTCACGTTTATGTTAAAAAAATATACTTTGTCGACTAAAAATGTCGAACACTATGTATACGATAATATTATTAGTACAAGACTTTATTTGAACGTTCGAACGAGACGACATCGGTACTCTCGTAACAACGTTCATTCATCTGGACAGCTAGTGTAATATAAAATTCGTGTTGGACGAGCGCCACGATGAAACGATAAATGTCGAGAACGTAGTATGGCAAACCACTTAGGGTTTGACGAAACGATTTTGAATTTTGTCGTTGACGATCCAAAGACTGTGGCCTGGGCGAAAGACGACAACGCGTTTTTGGCATCCGTCCGGAATATCCGTTGACAAAACGTTCAAAATATACGTATTACTATTACGTTTTACGCGCTTATCTTCATATTTCGCGTTTCTATTTATGTAGGTTTATTACAATTTTAATATGTACGAACGTACGGTTACTTGTGTACGAACCGTGACGTGAACACGGAAAAATTATAATTATAAATAGTATTTAGAACAATAGCGTTAATAGGTACTGGGTATTAAATTCATCTACTACGAATTATAAAAAATTCGTGTAAATTTTTCGTAATAGAAAATAACCGTTTTTCCGTGAAAACTTTTTGAAAGTCGTTAGTTAGTCTTCGCGTTGTTTTAATCCAAAATAATATCTTTTTTTATATAATAATAATCTCTTCAATTCATGAAAAAGCTAACAACTTTCTCTATAAATTATAGAGTAACCTATATTGTTATTGTAATATATTTTGTAAAACTTTTACTACGTTTTAAAATTGTACTAAACAGCAAATATAATAAACACAAGTTTTGGTTTACATTTATCTCCAAATGTAAAAATTAATCGTTTTATTAATAAGTATAAAATAAAGTAATATTTATTAGTGTTTTGGAAACAAAAACCGTTCGAATTTGATTTTATGAAATTTTAGGAAATCCACAACTTCATCATAATTTTTTGCCGTTTTTGTCCTTAAAGATTTAAAATTTTACAAACTCGTTCAAAAATTTTTATAATTTTTAAATATTTTTACTCAAATATGTTTATGGATTGTAAAAAAAAAACACATTTCTTACTTTAGTAATACACAATATTGAAAAATTTTTAAATAAACCCATCCGGATAAATAGTGATTTTATTTTTATCATATCTAGATAATTATAACAAAATTATTAAAATCTCAATTTAGATAATATTTTAGTTACCTAAACATACTTATCTCGATTAATAATTATTTTATAAAATGTAATTCTTAGTTAATTTAAAAAAAAATGTAATTTATAGAATCTATAATTAGAATTAAATAAGCAATAATATTATTGATATAATTCAAAATAATATATAATATTGGTTTTTGTATAATTTGCATTAGATGTAAATAAGACCAGTTAGTTCAGTTTCAGACAATTATTTGGGAATTGGTACCGATTTTCAAATAACTTAATAAAAAAACTTTGCCATTAACGATATAAATTCAAAATATCTATTTTTCGTTTTTTGTAAAGGTACTTTTAATTTGAACAATTTTATTTGAAATATCCAATTGTCTATATAAGTTAAAAAAACCCTCTCGAATTCAAAAACATAGCACTCTTGCCTTCTAAAACCATTCCTGTCAGAACATTTTAGGTGTTATTATATAATAAAGTTACGAATTGGATTTATTATCCAAGTCATATTCTACATAGCTAAAATTAAATCTATCTAACTATCGCAACCCGCGAGTTAAATAGAATTTTTCGAATTCAAAAAGCCCTAAACAATTTTTCGTTTCCAATATCGAAACTAAAAAAAATATTCTCTAGTTGGAGAAAGTTAGGTCAAGTTTTTCTTAAAAAATGTGTCAACGACCTAATTGCATGTTCACATATATCATGTTTTCGGATAACGACGGCCTATAAACCCATCCAACGATTGAAACACGGTACGTGATCATTTATCGTTTGGGGAGAAAAGACCTATCGTATAGAATTGTCCGATTATAATAATATATAAACCTGCTGCAGTGACGAATGCGTCATTGGACGTAATAGTTTGTATTATAATATGCTTAGTTTTCAGTATTAACGGCCGAAAGAAAATAACGTCACGTATAGACCGTGCCAATAAGAGGAAATACCCTCCACCCCAAATAATAGTAAAATATTATGGATGATCGCCACAAGGTTTAAGTACGTTATTTCGAGTTATATTTTTGTATAAAGTACGTTAAGTTTTAAAGCGACGTTTTGGTTGCGACGATTGTATGGTATTTTCAATTTATTAAACTACAAATGTATATAATATTAGTATGTATTATAAATAAATAAGTTTTACTATATTAAATTATCTACCCTATTTTTAGTACACCTAGATATTATATAACTATATAAAAAACTGACTATCTATATACATATTATTATATATATATAAGTATATATAGTACAATAATTTTTTTCCTTATATCGTACGAATTAATTATTACGTCGACCATGTTTTAAATCAACATAGAATTTTTATAAATTGGAAAATGTGTCGAATTTTATGAATTGTTTACAATATTAAGATAGTAATATTGAAGTATTTTAGGGTATAAAAGGACACTATATCTTAAAGTTTTTAAAATAAAAAAAGGATTCTATAAGCGTTTAAATGTTACAAATACACTATTCCGTCATATCTTTATTCCACAAGAACTCTTCGAAGTATAACACAAAGTATCTCGGAGATATACCCTCCTCGCAAAATGTAATCTTAGAGTCGCTTTCTATCCCTGGGCCCGGTTAGTCAATATTCTTTTAGCCTTCAAGATCGTTTGAAATTATAATCGACGTAATTATTTTATTATTATCGTCGACAAATAAATAATTGATACGGACGTTTATATAATATAATAAGTATATTTCGTTCGCCGCCGTCATGGAAGGAACAAAATAATATTTAAAACGTGGCAGGTATTTGACACGATAACGAGAGCGGAACGACTACTTTTTTTATTCGAAACGAGATTAATATTTCGTTTTTGAAAACAATGACGGAAAAAAGTTTAATTAATAAGTGTAAATAAATAGTAATAGTAATAAAAAGCGTTCGGCATAATTACAATATTTCTTTGATGATGACGAAAACAACAAAAACAAAAGAAATATAAGTACAGAAAAAAGCTGTAAATAATAATTATTACTTCGACTGTAACGCAAAATTATATTCAACGTTTGGAAATAACACGTTCGTATTTAGTGAACGTTACTCATTTTTTACACGTATGATAAAAAGAATAATTATATTTGTTGTTGTTTGTATTAATACGTAGACCAAAATTATTCAGCTACACTAATAAAATCAAAAAAGCTACTCAACATACTTAAACTAGTATTTAAAAAAATATTTAGAAAAGTATTCGGACGCTTCTATATTAAATATTCTATAAACACCAAGCGTTGAAAATGCAATACGAATTGCGTTTATTAATTATTTATAACATACGAATGTTATAAATAATTTGTCCCCGCAGTGCAGCTATCAATTATTGGTCGATAAACAATTCGTTGGAACACGAACGCGTTCAATTTGTAAGCGAAATTTCCAAAAACGTCGAATATATTACGCGATATTCATTACCGTAACGGACGAGTACAGAATATAATAAACAATTACGAAGAACACTAACGTGTTAAAATTCGAGGAAAAATGATCCGCGCACGGGAGTTCTACGAAATTCAGCGACACGTTCGTCGTCGTCGGCTGTTACACATAATTATGTCAGTTGGCACGCGCGTTCAGGCGATTTATAAATCGCGTACGTTCCACCGACGTAATATTAATAATAATTCGAAATATATACTCGTCAATTGTTGGAATACGCCTATTGTGTACGTTGGTATGCTCGTGTTACGTGAAGGAAAATCGGAATTAAACTCGAACGTTATCGTCGAGTAATATTTATATATTACCCGGTAATGACGTTTGATATACGTTAGTACAATTCTCTGCTACATCCGTCACAATTATCAACGCGATATTCCTTTATTCTTTTGAGACTATTTTTAGAAACTCTTTAAAAAAAAACCGGCATTTTTTCGAACCCAATTACTCCTTCGCCATAAACCAGCCCAGGAGGACAGGGTGTCACAATTTCGTCATTTTCGAAAAATATCGCGTTTTTCTTCCACGCTGCAGTTTCGTCCCGAAAAATAAATAAATACGTTTCGATACTAATTATTTTCTATTAAATACTTACGTAATAAAAACACAATTATCGCCATTTGAAAACTTTAAGAAAACTACAGACCAGTTTGATCAATCATAATATTTACTCGCGCCAAGTTGGCATCGCACTTACAGCATACTTAGCTCAAATACATCTAATAGGCTTATTTGATATTAGTTAGAAGTTATTTGTTGACCGTTTAAATTCGATAGACTTTGTATGTCGAGTTGTAGAATAATATAATGCTAACTCCGTGGTAGTACTACATGAAATGCACCGAGTTACTGAAAATGATCTTAAAGTACTCGTAGATATACGTTAGATGTTGTTTGAAAGCTGTTAGAATTTGTTAGACATTATCTAACGACTTATAGGTGTAACAACTTATCTCCAACAGTCCTCACTAAGTAATTTCGGTCCAAATTAGGTCCAATCTTAACTCACCTTTAAAATGGGAGAAGGTGGAAATGTACAATGGTAAAAAGAAGGGTAGGACCTCGTAAAGTTGTCGAGTTCCAATTCTCACAAATCTTAAAAGCGGTCTTCCGCAAAAACGCTATCAAACAATTATAGATCGTCACGCAAAGATACGTCCGAATGTCCTACTCGGTAAACTCGACACGCTGAATTAATATTAAAGCGACGATAAATTCGAATAAAAACGTTATTCAAACGCCATTATTAGATTAAAAGATAATATTAGATTAATAAAATTGTTCGAGAAACTGATTAATCGATATATACATAATTGCTCTCTCTCTATTGAGATCAATTTGAACATTGTTGCCATTGATGATTTAACGTCGATCGATTCGCATTAAATATATTTATAGTTTTATATATTATCTATAAGTTATATACGATAATATATAAAATTATACCGAGTAAATATTTTTATTTATTTTAGCCACGTCTGAAAAAGTATCAAAATTATTTCTCTTTTATAATAACCTACGCACGTGTTTCCGTATACTCAACCTTATATTTCTCGTATATGATCTGTTTATGTCTAACGTTCGCTTTGACCTCAAACATTTCGGGTCGTGAAACGAAATTAAAGAAAAAAACAAAACAGTCACCGGACGAAAGAGCTCCGCTCAATAAAACAACATTTGACTTTATCTATTTCAACGATAAGATAAAACACCGATATTGATTTATTTTTTATGTCAATAATAGAAAAAATTTCCCCCCGAAAGTTTTCGTCGGAAGAATTGATTTTTTTTCAAATTCTACCCTCTGGTTACGAGTACGCCGATGTGTCGGAGTGTTATTATTTACCTTTTTACATTATATTAACGGGCTAATGTTCGAAATCGGATTTTCGTCTACCGTGTATAAAGGGAATCATAATTTTTGGTATTGGGCACGAGCAATGAAAATTCCACGAGACAGAAAGAGTCGGAAATAACGAGATTTTGCTAGGAGGAGAAAGAAGTGAATTTGATAAGGAACCACGATAATATTTGACGAAAAAATAGATAACGGGAAAGGTGAATACCAAATGAAGTCTTTATGGAGCGAATAATGGAAGAGAACAAAATATTGGCTTATATAGAGCTCAAAAGAGGTTTAAGAAGACAAATGGAACGAAACAATGACCATTCAACAGTAAACTTAGGGTTGACAAAAACTATCGTAACACGCTCATACAAGATGTATTCGTTTAATTAACGTTAAATTGTATTACACGGTGTAAATGATTATGTTTTTGTAAAAAACAAACGTGTACAATATATGTCGTGTAAGTGAATAATCTTAGATAATTACGGTTCGACCGCGCAAATATTATATTATGTTCTCTCGTACGGCGAAAAGTGCGTTTGAATATGTACGCGAAATGTCCAATTCGTTACACGAAACAATAATAATTGAATGACTGACCGGGATGTAGAAATGAAACGTAATACTTTATTTACTTAAGTCAATCCATGAGAATCAGCATAGATATACTAATATCGTATTCCTGTGAATGTTTTCGAACACCTATGTATAAGATTATACAATAAATTCGATAATAACGGGCAGCGGTGTATTTTCGGAGGGGTCTCACTTGTCGCGAATACGCCGCTGTATTAAGGGCAATGTAGCTTGGGAAGGGGCGACCGTTATCGAATGTTTAATTCGGAATGATTTTCGTATGCTAATTTTATAGGGATGTTTACTATTTCATGGGCGTATGTAAAGAGCGCGCGTGTGTGGAGGAGGTGGAATATATAAACGTTGCCCAAGATTCTAGATTCGTTTTACAATTGTTGCTTTTAGTCTTGATATATCGCTACAACTTTAAACCTTTTGAGACCCGAGCGCTATTACAACCACGAGATTTTTCGAATAATTGTACAAAATATAATTTCAAAGTCACCGGCGTAAATACGCGCTAATTCCGATAAAAAAGATACCTAGCGGCGACGTTAAAAATCGTTTGAAACGTCTAAATTAAATATTTCTACGTTTTACGTTAAATTTAACGAAAACGTTTAATATTCAAAAACGGTTTTTTGTTTTAGTAATAAAAACATCGATAATTGTTTTCAATAATATTATGCCACAATTCTATCGTAATTCGACAAAATTATTACTCTAAAAATATATCGTCGAAGAAGATTATTACGTTTTTTTAGGTTGCCGTGAAAGTAAATTTTTAATTACGTGTTTTAAACTCTTATTAAGTTTACCAGGAAAAATGTTTCAAAAAATGGCGAAATGAACATCGTTTTAACACGATTTAAATTACGATAATAATGTTTAACGAGTTCAACTATTCTTTTAAAATCAAATTCGTATGGCATCAAGTGGTGAAATTTCCGGCTAGTTCATTTAGGTCATAAATACGTCGTTTCCAAGCAACGTAATAATATAATAAAAATTCGACAAGAACGCGGAAAGAGTTTATTATTTCGTTTTATTTTTTACGCTAATCGTATATTATATTGTTCGCCAACATTTCGTGACGTATAAAGTATTATTTTCCGGCTGTTACGAATTTTGTTCCGTTTCGCGGTCTCCTAATTGTGGAAATTCACAGAAGCCTATACATAACTATCTATATATATTATACGTCGTAATAATACGGTAGTTTATTAAATCGGATAAAGGGATGGAAACTCCGAAGCATTCACGGCCCGAAGAACATACACAGGGTACGTATTATAATAATCAACAGTCGATCGGACAAACGCGTATACGCGTAACGCGGCATCACGTGCATATCGTCGGCGTATTATTGTGCGGCGATTGTGATATTCATTTTACGTTCGTACAGTATTTTCTACTACGGCTATTATTTCGTCAATTCGTCATTTTTGTTCGTTTTTAAAAGTGCGAAACAAAAAATGGTACGACATTATGACGCGTATAGGCAGGCGTCTATTATATATATATAACAAGCGCTTTATGTAAACGAACCGAAATATATTGATACGCGAATATCGTACGCTGTCTCGCGATTATACGTGTCCTGTATAAAATACGCCGCAATACGCGCGCAAAACGGACGTAAATATTAAATACGTACCTAAACACGGACCAGTTATTTGTTGTATACGTTCGCTGCGCTCATACATCAAACTGCCCAACGTATTCATAATACGTCCGATGATTTCATTCAATGCTTTTACAACGTTGATCCTGAACAAAGCGATTTTTTTTCATCACGAGCCAGCGATTATTTTAAACAAATTTTACTTCGGTGTTTTCGTTCGTTATCAAATCATGTGTTCAAACGAGCGGGCTTGTTGTGAAAACTTTTCCGAAAAAGTATTTAAATTGTTTATTCAAATAACGTAAAATGTATTCGAATACTTTCTTCGCGTTTTCTCGATAAATGATTTTAAAAAAAACTTTTTTTTTGTATTAAAGTTATTTGATTTTAGACTTTTAAATAATACGGTCCTAAAAGTTTGATTTAAAAAAAGAAATTGATATATTTATGTATAATACAAATAATTTCATTTCGGTAGATCATTTGAACTATGTATGTTTGTTAAATTTGAATTATGATTTTAAATTGAATATAATCCATAGATTATTAAATAGAAAAATGATTTTGAGCCAAACTTCGTTTTTTTTTTATAAAAGGTTTTCGAAATTCAAATTTCACATATTTAAAATAAAGTAACCTAACCGTGGGATACACTATTGAAGCTATATGGGCCTAATTTAACCAAACACGCTCGCCGGCTAAGAGCCGGATCACGTTCACACGTTGTAAAACCAATAAACTCTTTACTTCACCCAAAATTTTAAATGAAATATATTGTAAAACCGAAATCGTCTCTTAAAGGTATACTATAGCCGTTACATCACTATAACAAGAACAGCTATCGGACAATCTTCTATCGCAAAATTTACATTTTTTCAACTGGTATCTAATTTATATAAATTGTAATCGGAAAAACGACTATTTTCTTTGATTCCGTTTTCGTATATTACAAAAACGTATTCCGGGACACGAATAAAAATACAAAAAACGTGTACCTGGTACTCGTATTTGAATATAAAGAATGTATTTAAATGGATCGATAATGCGCTTTTATCTAAATAGTATTGGTAAGGTAATTTTCGGAATAAGCTGTCGTTGTATGAGAAATAAAATGGTCAGTATTAGAAGTGTATCATGAATCGAAATACTACACACGTACATGTCGATAATTCCAAAGAGTTCGATAATTGTTGTACATAATCATTTATATGTAAAACTATAATAAAAATTCAACCACCTAGAACGAAAGTAATTTAATTTTGGTAAATAATTTTCACTCGTCAGCCTTATTTCTAAGTTTTTCCGAAAGTAGATTTTTTTTCGTTAAATGTTTAATCTTCCGTACAAACACATGAAAACAAATATTTAAAAATATGAAAATAAATACCGGATTTAGGTTTTTAAACATCGAGTGTATTTGCTTAATGTCGCCGTATTGTCCGTCCATCTGACCTATCAATACGTTGCTGTGGTTATCGGTATCAATATAAAATAACTAACGTATTGATCGGAAATACGAAGACGTAAATGGAAATCTAATGATAACGTCGATTTTTGACAAAATAATTAAATAAAGTCATTAATTTTGAACAATTTATAGAAACTCGAAAGGTTAGTAATTCTCGAAACGTGGGATTTTCCTCGAACGGTATTTTAATTATTAAAAAATTTACCTAAGGAAAAAAGAATTGACAAGTCCAAAAGTTTTCCCAGAATGAAATTCGCTTCGTATTTTAAATTCAAAAGATGATCAAAGTTATTATTTTGTAATTTCTTCAATATTATTTCGCGCGTTATTTGTATTAGGTTATAATTTGTTATTTATTGATCATTTTTACTGGATTTAAGATTGCAGTTGCTCTACGTGAGTGTTAGATCTATGGATCTAGCTAGTCTTTGTCATCACAGCAAATGTAAATTATTAGCCAGTGGTTTTTTGAACAGGCCAGAGAAAAATAGTTATGACAAGCTTCGTTGACGATTTGTTTATGTGGTTTAGTAGGATTTAAATTTTTCATTTTTTAAGTAACGTCATTGAGTTTAATTTATATACAATTTATAAAACAAATTATTTCGATTAATATTTTGTATACCTTTTAAACTGTATAAGCATACCAGGTGGTAAACGTCGTAACAACGGGTGTAAAAATATTAGTTATCGAAAAAATGTGAAACGTAATACGCTAACGATTTTCTCTAAAAAAAATATGATTAAAATTGTTATCTATATGTATTTCTCGATATATAGTCTGGATTTGATAAAAAAAAACATTTAGTATATAATGCGGGTTGAAATAAATCGACGATTCGTAAACAGACGTCGGCCAATTTCTTAGATACCGTTATATTTCTAGAACGTGGTGCGTTATAATATATTAATTCGTGACGAATAGCTCGTAAAATGATGAACGAAAAACCATCGCGCGTCTTTAAACGCGGAAAATCGCGTATAGTATAGTTTTTGTCCGAAAGAAGTCCGTTTTGTGTTTTTCGAGATTTCACTCAAATGGACTCTAAAAGTCATTTATCGCGGCCAATATATCACTCGAAACGACCTGGCCTCCCCCGAGAGATTTAAAATGTCCCGTGGACAATGAATTTCATAAGAATAAACCATATACTCTATAATTTACCTGACTCGACGATTCGCGTCTATACGCAAGTATAATATAAAACTGGCGGACGACAACTTTTCAGTGCCTGTAAATTTGTAATGTTTCCTAGTAACAAATTTGTAACATATTTTTTAAGCGTTTTTAATATACAAGACACGTGTAATTTATTATTTTGTTTCGGAGTGGACGTTTTCGAACGTAAATAAACAAAACTTTAACGCGTAAAAACCATAGGAGAATATTAAAACAAGCCAATCCGACCCAGATAGTAGGATTTTTGATTGGACGAGGCCCATTGTTATACAATATCAGGGTCAAAAAAAACTGATAGTCTCGGAATTCAGACCGAGTTTATCTCGAAATAATTTATCGGAGTACTAAAATTATACGTGACAAATTTATTTATAATTAAGCTGGAAATTTAAAATTATATTTTATAATATTAAGTTTATCGTTTAATTATAAATTATTAAGATAGTAAAAATAGAATTCTAAGGTAGAAAATGTATATATTAAAAATAAAAAAGTTCAAATTTAAATTATTTAAGTGAAAATTGAACGCGTGGACAATTTTATTTATGTTTTTTTAAGTCAAACTCCACACGCTGTATTATATCAGAAAACGAAATCGATTTAAAAAAATTATTGATTTTCAATGTTCAGTGATAGTAGGACGTTTAAACGAGTCGGATTCATTTTAAATCTCGAATAATTTTCCAAACTTTTTTACACAACAAAAAATTATTTTCCTGAACAATTTTTCGAAGTGGTTAACAAATAAATTATAATTATTGTTTAATTGGGGAAAATTCGTATTGTTTCATTAAGTATAACGTTTTAAAGACGCTCGATTAGGTATGGTTTTCATTGGTTTTAAAACTATCTTCTACCAGCAGCATACTTTTAATATAATTACATTCGTTAAATATTAAGACTCATGCATCTTTATCATCTAAATCTAACACCTTTACGACCCAACGACAGCGATTTCAATTTAAATTATCGCCGAAAATTCATAATTTACAGTATAATTGTTGAACCTAATTTGCCTAATGATTAATCCGACAATGATTCTAACGTATAAAATTAACGTTTAAAATAATTTATTTTGAATAAAAGTTTGTTAACCTATCATAATTCAATAATAATCGAATTATGATTGATTAGGTACATAATAGATTATCTTATGACGATTAAATGGTCGACCGTACGTCATTTTTTTCTTTAATAAATAAAAATTATTATTTTGATCGTGTTTGTGTGGATTTGTTTTTTATTATCATACAACGAACAATAATGTAGTATAAATGCGAATAATTTAAATATTTAAAATATTTATGCTCATATTTCACCTACACACATTCATAAAAATGTACCCCTTCTTCGTGTCAATTTCAAATACGTCTCTATATATTATATATTTCAAACGACAGTAAGTTTATAGGTTAAACTTCCATAAATTTACGAACAGAAATCACTTAATCGTATTGTTATTTTTATTACATTTCTCAAATTCTGATAAACGAGATTTCTTCTAAAAACTTGTTATATGATGAAATTCAAATTCTCCTTGATGATAAATATTTTATGAAGTTCGGACAAAAACATTCGGAGGACCAAAATATAATTTATTTGTATTCCCGTCTTTTTAAACCAATTAAAATAGTATTATTAGTTTCAGTGTGATGGAATAATGTTAAACTAGACGAGAGTATCGAATTTTTTGGATATCATAATTTGAAAACGGCAATAATATACACACACGTTTAGACTTACATTGATACGATAATAATCACAAAAAAAATTAATTTAAAAAAATTGTATAAATAAACTATTTTTTGAGTCATGTCACGGGCGACATCACATTAATGTAATGTATTCGTCATTTTTTACTTCGTTTGTATAAAATAAGTTACAGAATATTTGTCGTATTTTGGTATCCGCTCTCGAATATTTAACGTTATAAACGTGTAATTTGTTAAAGAAGACTTATTAATAAAAAATTATAATAATAAATAAATAATCGTAAAAACATATTAATGTATAAAATTTACCATTATAGATTCTATTTAATTCCTTTGTATAATATAAAATATGTTTATCGTAACATTTTATATTTGAACTTTAAACGATCTAGAAACAAAGATTGATTTAGGATTTCCGACCATATCCGTTTGTTTGATAAAAGTTGGAGCTAGGAATTAACAATTTAAGAAGAATAACTTCTTAATAATATTTATCAGCATACAAACATCGCTAACGGTACATAATTATTAGTCAGTTTAAAACAACTATACCATTATTAAGCAAAAACCCCTGTCGAAAGACGATAGAACTTTGGAAATGATCAAATCATGAAAATTACTTAATATTAAAATAATACATACACGGGAGATTGTTTTATTACTAATAGGTTACTATTTTTAACTATTTTCGTGGAATATAATTACATACTCACTTTCGACGTTTTACATCGTTAGATAAAGACGTTTTTAATTTATTTGTCGTTATTATTTTCGGATTTAAATTCAATTCGAAGATTGAGGAAGAAACCGCGGCTTAAGGATGTATATAACGCGTATTACGTATAATATTTAAAGAAAACATACTTATAAGTATACATAAACCGAGTTTCAAGAAAAATAACCAAGGCAAATTCTGGAGAATTCATGAAAAATAAATATATATTTGTTGAGATCGAAACAATGTAATTTCGTTCGTTTTTTCTAACGTCACATACCAAGTTTGAAATTAACAAATAATTCCAATTGTTGAACATATTACAAAATATTATATATTTTAAAAAATATCTACGTATACGCTCAATATAATTCTCGTAGTTTACAATAAAGCGCATTTGAATACATTTTAAAAAGAAATTCACAGATACATACAACGGATAATGTTTAAAGTTTTAAAATTGCGTAAATAATCATTTTTTTCGAATAATTTGAATATCAAAGTGGATGACGTATACAACAAAAAACATAAGATTACCGAGCTTTTAATAAAATGTATACGTACTTAGTAAATAAATAAATATATATATATGTATACAAAAGCCTTAATCAAAACTTCGAACACAAATTGCTATATTATACATTGGTATAGGCTTTAATAATATTATGTATAGAAAATATTGCGCAGTGAAAATTGAAATTTTCGTTTCGATTTCCTTTTGAGTTGGTGAAACGCGGAATGAAATTTCGCTTTATTATTGTATTATTATAATATATCCCTTAATGTAGCTTTAAGAAAAACGAAAAAAAATTACTTCAACAACAGGATTAATTCAATTTCACATACTACTTATTTGACTTATCTATACTGTTGTATATACTCTCTTTATATATATATATATATATAGTTTAATTAAACGTTGATTTAAAATTTAAAATTGTGTTTTGACACCAAATTAAATTTTAATTCATTATAGTTCCATCGTGTATCGACATATAATAAATTGAAATTAAGCCAATTATTAATCTTACGTTTGTTTATAGTAATATGACGGCAATCATATTGTAACGTTTACTCGTATTAAATTATATTGACGCGGCGAATTTAAAACGATCTATGTTATTAATATTATTTATTTCGACATAAGTAAAAGTCCTAATGTATAAATTACATTTTCTTTTTTAAAAGAAAATATCGCGTTTATAATTTTATAATAGCGTTCGTTTGTATCTCTAAACGCATTTAAAACGATATAATCATAAAAATATGAACTCACTATGTTTTTAATAACGCATTCAAAATTTGCGATTTTTCACGCTTATTTCGCATATTTTGTCATGTTGACGTTTTAAATGAATATTATATTTGCAAACAGCCATTGGAGATTTGACGAGACGCGCACGACCATTATACGTAATGACTCCATTGTGTACTGGAAACTGCATCTCGATATTTTTCTTGATATTTATGAACGTTTTTCAATGGATTTGAACATCGTCATCAAATTACATCCACTGATCGACTTAAACTAGTTCCCCGTACGTATTCCCAATCACTAGTACTCGTTTTTTTCTATTTAGATCGGTAAATTTGATTTTCCAATTTTCTATTTTGTCGTGTTTGTCGCTCGGGTTTTAATTTTAAATCCGAACAGACCCATATTATGTTTTAAACGCCATATTCTATAACATTACATTTTTATTTGTGATTTATTCTATAATTGGGAAAATAATTTTAAAAATTCCTGTTTAAACACGAAATTAATTAAAAACCGATAGTCGAAACTAAAAGATTCTAATATTTAGATGTGTGTGTGTATTGTTGACCAAATTACTACACGCGCGTGCACACGTAAATAATTTGGAAGACAAAGAAAATTGTACGTACACAATACGACGATTTAGGCCTAAAAGGTAGAAAAAAATTTGACCACTTAAAACAAATAACATTTCCATTATTACATTATTGTTTCGATTCGACCTTTTAAAGCCGTAATATTTGGTCGCATAGGGTTCTATCGATTCCATACATTAATCACGTAAAGTTCATTTGCTAATTCGTTATATAGATATTTACACTTAAGAAAACCTATCGTCGTCATCTTAACTCTTCGCCGTAGCGTGCCGAACACAGACCGTGTGCCAATAAATGGAGACAATTCAAAGGGTCTTTCGGATATATGGCCCATGCGCCTCTAAATTAGGGTACGACCGCAAAATACTTTGGCAACAGTTTTCTAAAGGATTTGGACTTTTCAAATTAGATTCCTTATCCCGTCGATATTTAGGTCCGTACCACTACTTTTCATTCTAATAGGCGACAATCGATATACATAAAAATATATTGTCGCGTAACCAATAAACGGTGATTTTCTCCATTTACTTACGTTTTATAAAAATCGAATAATATTCGAGCTATTGTTATAGTCGTATTAAAACGTTCTATCGGTTACAAAAAAAGAAATTTATCGCAAAAATCGTGTAATTCGAGTAACCAATTACGATTATATTGCGATAGAACATACAGTGTATTTATACAAAACTATTCTTTTTACGAAACTAATTAAAAATATTACATAAAACGAGAACACGATTAAATGTCTTATAAAAAATATTTTAATGAAAACATTCGTACGATAGTTTTAATTACATTTTCGTACGGCATTTCCCTTTTTTATATAATTATCATTTGTACAGCAATTACGCGTTGTTATTTTTATTACCGTTTTTGAAATAATAATTATTTATCCTTAGCCAAATTTCTTTCAATTAATATACCCAAATATTTGTGAAAAAATTGGAATAATAATGATAAAAATTGATTTATTTTTTGTCATTGTATAAAAATTTTCTCTTCAAACAAAATAATAACTTACGTTTTTTATGTTAACATTTTTAATCACGTCACCCTTACATATACCGTCCAACAGCGTATACACATTTTTAAATATTCCGCTATTTTGTTAGTTATTTAACTCCTCGTGAAGTCTAAAACCAACTCTAATCTATACTACGATATTTATTCCAAATGTAAAACTTTAACGCTCGAAATCACTCGTAGTCCACTACCATGCAAGAAGTATTATTTAGCCCAGAAGCGTGTTCAGGATCGACATTTAAGATAGACCTCTTGTTATTTGTAACGATTTTTGTTAAAAAACCAAAATGTAAATATGCCGGAAAATCGAATCTTTTTACAAACAAATCATACGTCAATAAGAATAACTAAAATTGAATAATAGTCCGTTTATTTAACTTTGACTACATAATCATAATCATCACGGACTGTATTTTATTTTTTTTTTGCGGTCTCGTAGAATTTTATCAAACGCATAACTACGAGAAATATTTTTGCAATAAATCAAGTTTTTTTAACTACGTTTTGAGAAAAACGTGAAAATACTCCTAATTGTAAATCCGTTATACATATTATAAAATGCCCACTAAAACGCGTGGTTAATTTATTAGGATTTAATTTAGTGGATAAAAAAACGATAAAAGCTAAAAAAAATTTGAACGTTGTAGCTAAAAATATAGATGATCAAAAACGATATACATTTTTCTTGGTATAAATATGAACGGTTCTGATGACGAACACAAAACATAAAAATAAATAACATCTTTCAGATTTTATATAGGTGAATCTATTGCTTCGACGAAATTGTCATTAAATTAATACAATGATAAACGTCATGTATTGAAAGATCAAATCTATATATTAACACACAGATATTATAACGTCGATTAAATTCGAACTTAAAATAAAACTGTTTTCAGATAAAGTCACTTATTAGAGTGTACTATTTATGTTGCAGTGAACTGTCGAACGATGATAATGAATTGAAGCTATCAAATGTTACGTATTTAATATTAATACCACGTAAATGCCTAATTTGTTTTTATTTTTAAGTTTTTTATTTACACTAATGACCTGTATTCAATATATTAGAAACTTATTCTATAAATGGCGTATGTTTTTATTAAGAAAATAATTAGATACGTAATATTAAAATATCGAGAATAGTTATTAAAATAAATAGAAAAATCGGAATAAAAAATTTTAATCGGAGAAAGAATAATGTACATGTATCTACTTGTTCGCTAAAGATTATGCTACGGGTTCCAATATTGCAAAAGGGATTAAAATATAATTAAGTATACGTGTTTACTGAAAAAAAACAAACGAAAATTCCACGAATAAGCCTCGATATATAATTAATTGACATTTACGTATGTAAAAAAAGATCTAAAACCTACACTGGTATTTTGTTTTCAAGATACACGAACATAAGTGCGAAACGAAATTTCTAACTATGTAACGTGATTTCACAGATGAAAGAATTCTAAAAATGTACACCATCGAGGCATACAAGATATTTGTCGGATTTTCAAAACGCTATTTAACAAATGTATGGTATAATTTTTTCAAAGCGAAATTATATCAAAAAATTCGCTTTTTATGTTTGCTCACGGACTGGTGTAAATAGTTAGCAAACGTTGCCCACGAACTGTGACATGTGGTTTTTTATTAAACCGCCTCACGAACTTATACTTTATAAATGTTTCAAACTTGATTCGTTTATATATATATATGTATATACGGCGTATTAATAAAACTGACATTAATTACATTTTTTATTATTCTCTAGAAAACTTATCGGGGAATCTTAAGGTATTTTATTTTAAACAAGCAATTTTGTTACAGCAAAATGTCTATATTATTCAATAATTTAATAATATAAGCCGTAGTACTTCCCCGAAATGTCCTCGATTGAAGCAGTGACAGTAGATTTGTGGAATAAGGTTACGACACTTGTCAATAATAATTTAAATGTTTTAATGAATTCTGAAAAAGCGTTTCAACTCCCTTAGCATCAAACTAACGGTACGCGTGAGTTTAAAATATAATTAATACGTATGAATTCAATAAACTAAATCAGAGTTTACGAAATAATAAACACGAGAAAACCTTAATATTACAATTATTAACAACAATAATAATAAACGTCAATAACGATCGATTACCGAGCGTAAATAAACTTTTTTATTTTTTTGATAACCAATCAGGAAGGGAGAGAGGTAGACTCACATTTAGGATATGATTTATCCAATAAAGTGGCACAATTTTTAAAGGCATATTTAACCATTCATTCCGTGTTTTTTTTTAACACATTCCTCGTTTCTCGTACTACTCCGTCGTCCAACATTTTTGGAAGCGGGACATTTTTTTGACCGACGTTTTTTGTTCTATTATTCCATAAACGATATTTGACCGTAATAAGATATAACGTCTTTAACGTTTTCGAAAACGACGAAATATTTAAATCGTATGCAACTATATACAACTTTAAAAAATTTGACGAACATTCTCGTCGATACGCGATATTTAATTTTACGATTTAATATCTTACCAGAAACTTTTCATTTTGTGCCGTATAAAGACCGACAAATGTCAAAGGAAAAAGCCGTTTGACAAATTTTTCAAACAGGTCAGGTAATGAACGAACGATCTCGAGAGGTACATCATAGCTTTAGACTTGGCGATCGGAATCGACGACGCACTATTGAAAAACGTACGTCGTATTAAAAAAGTACGACCCGATTATTTCTCTTTAAACTTGAAAAACATCTCTTACGGAAACATCGTGCAGCAAGTAGACGCGTTAACAGATAATGTTCTATTTACACAAAGTTTAGGAAGCCACGGAATGATGAAATGTATTCGCTCCGAGTAAGTAGAATTCTCTTAAATTTCGCACATTCAATTTGGAAGGGAGTGAGTAATGCACTTTCGTGATATTAATTCAGGATCACCGACGTCGATTAACTACTTATATACTATACGGTTTATAGGGAACGTTCGGATTTTCAATAATTAATGTAAACTACTACTACTTCTTTTATATGTTTATTGTACGGCCGTATATTTACCAACGAAAGTTTTGCCACCGACGACATGGTCGGCGCCGCGCCGTCCCAAATAACGTTTTGTCCACATTTTGTAACCGTATTTCTGGCCTATATACATATGCACAGTTATTTACGCGATAATTTTGCGCTGTATTTTACACCGTACATACGAACATAGATTGCTGAACACGAATAAACGTACTCGAATCTATTACAGGTAAGAATTGGATAAAAGCAAAATCGACCCGTTTTGAACGTCGGAATATCGGGGAATATTCAATTTAAATACCTATCCGCTCTAATGATAACAAACGTGATCTATCGCGAAGAAAAGACTATACAGAAATAACGCGATTGTCTTTCTTTATACAATTTGAATTTTAATCGTATAAATCACGTAAGCCTAATAGAGAAACTACGATTTTCGTGTCATCGATCGTCCCGATCGATTTTCGATTAAATGTCTTGTAATTGTTTACAAGTTTACTAAAAAGAAAAGCGTTGTAAAACGTAAAAATAAACGTTGTTTTTAAGACTGTTTAAATAAATAAACCGAAAATCGATTTCCACCAAAGCCTAAAAAAGAGATTGACGCGTTGAAATATTTTTCAGAATTAAGTTCGCTCCAAATTATGTGGCTGAAATTATATTTAGATTTTTGATTTTAAATGGAACAAAAAATTCATCAACATCTTTAATGTCAACGATTTATATATATGTATACATATTGTCCGTACTGAGTATACACCTAATTTATGTATATACTTGAACTCATCGTGTTTGTCAATCGTCACGACAACATCTATTATTCCTATTCAACGTGAATATACGTCTATACTTCAGCCGCTATTAGTACACCAAAGACTGAAATACGTTTTGACGAGTACTTTAAGTTGCGAAAACGTATAAAAGTACGGTGTTTTTTTTAGTGGGGAAACATCGAACGAGCCCTTTTAGAAGAAAAAATAACGCCTCTTGTCGATCAATTTCCATTATATAACAATACCATCTGTTTTTTATGTAAAATTCTCTGGTTTTACATTTCAAGACGCTACTGTGAAATTAACGAGTACTTAATAAATCGAATTAACGAGGCACGTTTATTATTAATTTTTCGCCATTTCGAATAAATGTCGGTTATCTAAAATATAAGCAAAACGTTACGAACAATTATTAAACACAACCGTCATTCAGCGAACGACAAATAATTGGGTAATTCAAATATTTTGATTTCTTTTTCGAACCTGACTTTTGTGCATTATTCATTCCCTCGTTTATTGTTCTTCGCGAGATATTAAATAATAATTAACGCTGTAATATATTTTAATCGAATATTTAATACGCGTATATTATTTTATTATTAACATAACACGGGCATTCAATACGTCTTCTAAATAACAAATGGACCGACGTGAAATTCCTAGTAATGTTCGAGGGGGGAGGATAGTGAAAATTTAACAAGTTAGAAATATGACGTTGTATTATCGTCGCATTAGTACAACAAATAAGTTCAATAAGATAATATAAAGCATTAAGATAATAATTTCGTATAAGAAATGAGTTTCGTCAATAACGCTTTATTATTTTATTTATTTTAAATTCATTTTGTAAAAAGTAATATTTGAAAATTTTCACTATATATATATATACGACAATGAAAATAATAATTCAGAAAATCACTACATGCGTAAGATATGTCCATAACGGCTGTTAGCCAATATAAAAAAAAGACAGCAACTTTGCCGTAGGTTATTAGTTATTCTATCATTTATAAACATTGCCAAGAAATTATGTATATTGGCAAAACTAGAATTGGAAGTACCGTAATAACCGGGTGTATTATCTATATCATATATACGGGAGGTCCAAAGCCAGAGAGGCTCTTGAGCCAAATAAACAATACTTAAAACAATTTCAAAAGATACATCGGACTTTTGCCTCAACTAGTTCAAAAATTGTATACATTTACCTTGACCAATTACGTGAACGCGTTTTCGAAAAAAACGTTTAAATCCGTCGAATTAAAAATAAGCGATACCTCGTCAAAAATGTTGCTAATTAGGGTGAGATTAAACCTCTCTGACAAACCTCGGCCATTTTAATAGAAAAACAAATCTTCGTACTATTTGAAAATAATCGGATTTCCCTCCGAAATGTAAATACGAAAATATTTATAAGTTCGTCATTTCGTCATAATATTCCGCAAACGTTTAATAAAAGTCTTATAGAACCGTCTGTCCGTTTAAAAATCTATATTTCTATGCGCACTATTTGTCAGAATATAAGCGAATAGATTAAAACACTGATATGACCAGAATGTGTTAACAAAAAACACAACTAAACCACGCGCTGTTGTAAAATCAATACATTCCTACCTTCAGCTATATATTTCGCCGAGTAGGAATATTCAATCAACATAATTCAAGGGATCTTCAAAAGAATTTGTATACATAAGCCCCAAAATTCGTTGTTACGGCTCTGATTCGTAAGCAATGTTAACAGTAATTTCACGAATGCGTGTTTTTAATTTATATGTTGCGTAAAATGTATTGTATTAAAAGATAGATTTTGAAAACAGTGATGAGACATGCAGCGCTGTATAGATCATAATAATAGGCCGTAAACAAGAAAATTAAACAAAGGATAAGTGTAAATGAAATGAGAAAGTTAAAATGGCTGAATGGTGTGACTTTACATGATAAATTAAGAAATGTGTATATAATATGTCGCATAGGGAGTGGCTTGCAATAGACGATGATATATAAAAGAACAGATTGAAATGGTAAAGGTGTTTTTTAAGGAGAGTAGAGAGGTAGAAGCAATGACAATGACGGAGGAAATTGTGGTAAAAAGAAGGTCGAAAAAGATGTGGCGTAATTCAATACCAACGTTTTACGAATATGTCTGGTGTGCGTGAAGAAGATGTGAAAGATATCGAATGTAGTGTGGACAAAAGTAAACCTTAAGTACCACAAACCATAAATAGATATGAGTGAATGCGAAAGAGAAGAAAAATAACGATATGGGTTTTACAATTATTATTATTTGATGGGAATGATTGGACAATAAACAACGGGTTGTAACGATATTGTCGGATCACGACGATTTAAAAAACAATTACTTTCGAATAAAATGAACACGTGTGCCTATCATACCTATAGTTTGTTGCTCGAAATACGCGATTAAAAAATAATCGCGATATTAAATTAAATATCGACAGTAATAAAATAATATAATAATTGATCGTACGTGTCTGCTTCAATACGACGATATTGTATTATTTTCTAAGATTGTCAACTTACGATCACAAAATCAAGTAAATATCGATAATTTTTAAAAATGTTGATTTCGTTAGACAGTTTAAAAAAAAACTAGAGAATAATATCGATTCGGTATATATTTTAATTATCATCGTCGAAGGTTACATAATACCTATTATTTTACCGAAATATTATTTTTTGATAATTTTGAAAACAGTCTTGGCCAAATATATAAAAATAGTATACTTTGTCTGTTTTTTTATTTTAAAATTATTTATTATAAAACTCACTTTTTGACTATTTTATTCAATGCGAAATTCATGTATGAATGGTAAATTATAAAATAATGAAGAATTACGCTTAAGCGTATTTTTGTAAGGCATTGTTTATACATATATATGTTTTATGTAAAATGTAATTAATGTATAGATATAAAGCATTTTATGTGAATTTATAATTTATAGTAGCGTGTTTAAAAATATAATACTTCAAAAATAATACGAGAGTGAAACGATTAATAAATTATGAAAAATTTCACAACACATATTTATTAACGGTTAGAACGTAATATTTTATTACGCGAAATTGTAGCCAAAAAATAAAAAATAAAACGAAACACGAAATTAACGCTATTTACGCGCGTTGTCGCAGTTACATCAAATAATTAGTCGACGAAAAATTGTTTAATAAAACTACGCGTAATGAAATTCGATTTGTGTTTAAAATATTCAGACGTAATTAATGATGTAACAAAACGCGCTTAATCGTTCGGTGGATAGAGGTGGTACTGAAAGGTGGGAGTTAATAGAATATAATTCGCAAAAAGTAAGCGCGTGCGATAAATACAATTTACACGCGCGCAATTAATGATAGAAATGATCGTTGCGGAGGGTCTATGGTGGAAGACATGGTCGTTTATTTCTTCTTCGGCGTACACACATACGAATATATCTGTAATTATTCTTCAATTTATTAAAATTGGAACTGTAACTTAAAATAAATGTTTCTACTTATAAATAAAAATGCTTTATAGATTCTAGTCCAATACGGTAAACATAACGTTATTTAAATTAAAATACCGACAACGCTAGATGTTAATGTAGTTGACAAAATGCCTTTGTATTGTAAAATATTGTATTTATATTTGTTTACGTTCGATTATTTTTATTTTTTAATACGTCATTCACGTACTTTCGAATGATACAACTTGTTTACAAATATATAAGACGCTTTTTTTTATTAAAAACGCTAATTTTAAAATTAAATTCGTTGGAAAAAGTCCAATATTTCGTATTAATATCATGTTGAACGTATTATCCGTATTATTAGTACATGTTGGCATGTTGCCTCTCTATGTCAACAAGTATTGCATAACACACCTTGTTCAAACACACTTGTTTGATTGACAAGGAATTTTTACTTTATTCGCCTATCTTCTTAAAATATCGTTTACTTGGTCGATATTTGCAAATAAGGTTGACGATTTTTTTATATATTTCCAATTGGAACATCATATTTATAGTTGTACGTTTATAAAAATAATTATGTATATTTATTTATTTTTAATAAACTTATTAGATAAAATCTATTTAAGTTTTACAATTACAAAAAGAAGCAAAAACAATTACGTATATTATAATAGGCATAAGATAGTTCTAAATTTATTCAAATATTCAACCATTCGAAATGTTTTATTTCGTAAAATGTACGCGCACGACGTAAAATAAATTATAGATTACGAACGAAAAACCTATATAGTTCACGAAAACGTATTACAAATTCAATTATTTAATTATAATAGGAAGACAATAAATGTATCCATTTCATGAAATGGATTTCCACATACAGTGATTTCGTGAAATATGTATAAATGGAGAACGTCAATTTGATCCGTTTACAGGAAAGGCTGACAGATGCTTCGGTTTGTCTCGCGATTATAACACAATATTATCAGGATAAATATTAAATAAACAGGGTATCCATATATGATATCGTGGGCCAGAGTTGACAGAAATTCAACACAGAGAAGTCGCTGTAAAATTCATCAAATTCAAACAAACACACACACACATACTTTCAACGGGATGTATACATTATTGTTATAGAAATAGTAGTAATAATAATGATGGTCGATTAGTAACCGTCAATTGTGTTTATTCTCCGCGTGTACACGTACATGTTTATATAATACATACACACACACATATGTATGTCAGCATGTGTGTTTATGATATGTGTTGCGGTGCTGACACATAAAGCTCTAGGGACAGCCCTCTCTCGTGCAACCCACCCAATCGTGGAAGGAATAAGTGCCTTGGGCGACTCGACAATCGTGGTCAAAACTATTTATGCATTTATATAGGATGATCGAAATTTCATACGAAACCATTTTATTTTATTCCATATAATTACCAACTAGCAAAAGCCCTTTATCAAATTACACACAAGATAGAAAGATAAATAAACAAAACTAATACGATTGAAATACAAAAAAACCACTTTATTAACGAGTTAATATATATATATATTAATATAATATAAATTAAACAATCGCGATTTTAAAAAAAATTATAATAGAAATTTTTACTTTTAAGCGCATTGCGGGTCAAAGCGAATCTATCAATTGAAAATAATGGATATTTTATTGATTAGAGTGTATATTTATCGCAATCAATTACGCTATTTACGAAGCAATCGTTTAATCGTCGAATAATTCGAATAAAATACAATTAATAATTAGATAACAATTCCTTCGATATTCTATTAAAACTAAAAAATCCTCTTCCAAGAGCAATAAAACCACAACTAAACTGCATAAAATCCCAATCACAAGAATACTAATTCCCGATGGTACCGATAAAGAACAACGAAACGGCCGATGAATTATAGTACGAGTTATAATAGTTTACCTCATACGGCGACCAAAATCATTTCTAATATTAACTAAGTAATTTCGAATAAAACGATAAGTTACCTGTTAATATAATCATTTATATTTAGTTATCGGCGTATCGCCTATTTGGCATTCGTATAAAATGTCGACGCGTAAAGTACAAATCAAGTATATCGTTTAAACATTATATAAAATACCGAATTATTCACATTGTCGATAACATGCATACGTATATGAGAAAATCGCCGTAACGATTAAATATAATCGCTCTGTATGCTTAACGTATAATACGTCCAGCAGGACAGTACACAGCAGCATACTGTAATCACGGAAAGTCGACCGATTGTGCGATGAAGGATTAAAGAAGAAAGAAGCTGGAAATTGATTAATGACCGACAGCGTGATGGGGAAAAAGTTTAGGCGGGTTGGAGGGGGGACTTGCCACTACTGGTTACGACGAAATTCACTCACACATACGTCGGCGTATATATATATATATATATATATGTACGAAACACATTAAGTATCAACAAACGAATCAAAAAAAAATCTTCGTCCCTCGACCATTTCGGTGATGCTTTTTCCGCGGCTAATCCTTGCTCCCAGCACCACGTCATATTCGCGCGTTTGAGAAATGATTTCTTTTACTAAAATATATAATAAATTATTATAACACGAGCGCGCGTTCCAGTGATATTATATAAAACTGACCATAAAATGTCATTCGAAAATCGTCGGCGGCAGCAGCGACGTTCGTCGCGCGAAATCAATATTGTTCCGTTTCATCGAATTCCTGTTTATCTCGCGTGGATAAATGCACAACACACGCGCGACCGCGTCTTCCGGTCCACAAAATTCGTTGTTCTATAGGTATACACGTACGCCACCTATTCCTCCTTCTTCTCCTCAATCGTCCCTTTACCGTTCGAAAATATTTCTCGCGCACGACCCTGTTCTATATACGATTTTCATTTGGGGGGAAATAAAAATAAAAGGTAAATATCGTCCCTTCGAATCCGGTGGAAATTAAACCATTCTTCCTACTCTCCTCCTCGTAACGAGTAACGTACATCGCCAGGTTTTGGCGTAAACAAATTTTTCGTATATCATGTCGTTAGAGTCTACGTATACGAAAGGGTTCGCGTATTTTTGAAGTCATTCAGCAAAATATACAGTTTGTAAGCCTATTTTTTCGTATATTCCGCGTTCCTTACTTATCCAGTTATTGTCAATCTAATAATAACGTATTCAAATAATATTATTCGAACCAAAATATTTTAATACGATTTGTTTTTTTTAATACTCCAAACGCATTTTTGCTCTTGTCGCGAAACGCCTTTTGTATAACATAAAGGAAGTAATCTGCCGAGACAATTATTTGGAAGATTATAGTTCGTAAAAAGTACAAACTGGTTGTAAAAAATTACTTTTTTCCCTACTAACTTTGTTGAATGGCTCGTTAGCACGATATTACATCGCACTTGTAATGAAATCCGTTGCAATTGCGAGTTAAAAGGTTAACAATTCCTATTTTACGCGGGATTTTTAGTAAAGAAATAATTAATTAGTACAACGGTATTTTAAAAATCGACATGGTGCGGTATTTACGCGCAATAACGTCCTAACTATAATTAGGGGTGGGGGATAGGTGTTTAATCAATAGACGCGTTTTAATTTGTTATCTTGATCCACGAAGAACTGAATAATTTAATTCAAACACACCATTGGCAGCAAAACCACTGATTTCACCTAATTACTTACTTTAACAGCTCTTATTATATTCATACATACAATTAACTTACGAGGATTGATATCGTACGGGTATAACTTACTACTTAACGATCAAAAATAACTCATTAACCGACGTTAATTACAATGCACACTTTAATTTTATTTTATTACAAAACGTTGTTTGTTAAACGTATTTTAATGGAATTTATACAGTTTTTAAGCCGCGATTTTAATACGTTTTTACGATGACTGCTAAGCTATTTTCAGTTTGCCCCTTTTGCGCCTCCGATGTTGTTTAACGAAAATGAAATTAATCGCGATTATTACGTATTTCTGTGATACGGAATACATTTTACTTTCGCTTAACTCGCATCCAATAAATACACCCGGTGATGTTTTCGAATATAAATATTCCGGATTTTATTATTCCGTACGATCAAAATAAATAAATTGTGTTTCAAAAACCCTTAATCCCGTGATACGGTATACGAATATATTCGTTCGTGTAACGACATTCGGTCAAACACAATTTCGCGAAATATATTCACATATACGTTTCTATTTTTGTTCACACGCGTTCAATTCCAATGACCTTACAAACGCGGTATATCTTCGCGGACCACTGTAAATTAATTTTATTATACACAGTTTCTGTTATCGTTTTATATGTGACGTTTACTCCAGTTCGCCTAAGTTTTACCCGACACGTTTATGTTTCTAAGTTGACTTTAATTAAAATTATTAATTTAAGTTACTCGAACCCTATAGAAATCCTCAGTGTGCTTTTTTTCTAACCCAACCTCTTATAAACACTTACGACAAAACGATAATACTATTACGTAGATATCCAAAAAAATCACGTTCGAATAAATTTGATTCTTCTTTTAACGCGTGAAATACGAGTAAAAAATTATATACGTACAATTAATTATCAAAATCTCGTTATGATATATATATATACAAAATGACATTCAAATTACAAGCAATACGTCGCATTGTCCCGATAAAAGCTTTATATCCTGTTTTTCAAAATAGATCTCATTTATTTCTCGTTTAACTTTTACACAATTGAAAATAATCGCGAGCCAATCTACATTTAGAAAAATACGAGATTTTGGTAGACATAATTTTAAATATGTTAGATCTTGAGCGAAGCAAATTGGCTCTTTACTTGTCGTATCTTTCCGTTTTCTAAGTAATATTCTTAAACGTAATAAAATATTACCAAAAAAATGTTTAAAAACCCCTGTTAAATTGTCGTATTATTCTTCTCGGACGTGGACAACTTTTGTATTTTTTAATATCACGAAATGTAATATAAGCTTAAGTATATAAAAAAAATATATCGATATTTATTATATTCGTCAACTAAAATAATAAACTATTATATAATTAAGTCACTTGAAATTAGTAATTAGCAAAATTTGAAAAAAAATAGCGACATTTTTCTATATCAATTTGACAGTAGGTTTGTACAAGCTATAATATAATATTACACTATTTCTTATATAAAATATTAAAAATAAAAATATTCGATACTTTTGAAATTCTGGGCGTCGATAAATTACATTTGCTCGTATAGATATACTGGGTCGGAAAAAATTAGATTTATTTTCCTACATTTTCGAGTTTATTACATCAGTGACTACTCGCATTATGAATCATTAAAATTTGAAATGTTAGTCTTGACCTACACATTATATTTAACAATAATATTAACTGGTATAATAACAATCACACTATATATATATATATATATATATTATGTCGACAATGACATATCATATAGAACGTCGCGCAAGTACAGATATTGCAATAACTATCGACCGTACATTAATTATTATATATAGTAAAGATCGACGAAACGTATGAAATGAAATGAAAGATAGAACCACTCTAATTTAATATTTTCGTTTCAAATGTCTTTCTAATCGGTTAATCTAGTTATAGTTACTGAAAAGTTGAATGTTTCACGTCGTTATTATTGTTGTAATAGTTATTCGTTAAAAGTTATAAACCATTAGCCGAAATAACGTAATCGGACCAGTTTAACGCCGTACTGAGTAACAAATGTCAACTATGTTCAACTGTGGTCGCGAAAATTACGTAAAAAAGGAACAAAAAATGAAAATCCCCCGCAGTCTGTGATCGAATATAAAATTAAAATCTTTCGATTTAACGAATCACTAAAAACAATCGAGACGAAAACATCGTATATAAAACCGATCTTTAATTCACGTCGTCCAGGACGGTTACAAAGAAATAGGGAAATTTTCGCCTCTTTCGTCGCAAAAAACGTACCACTTACGACGAGTTTGATTATAGGAAAAATTATCACTGATAATAATCTCCCCCGAAAGTATTTTTTCACGCGACGCCAGCGATTGTTAAATAGAACGCGCGAAATACACATTATAATACCGATACCATTCGTTAAAATATGGTTCGGACGATGTTATACGTAACGGCCGAATTATTATCGTAAGTTGAACTATATTTGCGTTTTATTTATAAAAGAATATAGTGTTTGGGAACGGAAAAAAACGTTCGGTACGAGACTCTAAATGGATCGTGGTGACAAATCATCGTACGTAATATAATGGAATAAAGTATATGTGAGCGTGCGTATATACAGAGTAGTAATAATAAAGCTCGAATATATATATATACATATAGAATTCTACTATGGGATCGTTTGAGGGTTGGATCAATTCCATTCTAAATAGATAAATCTGACGTCGAAACATAATAAAGGCATTACGGTTTTTTCGTTCATACCTTTCGACCAAAATACTCAAAATACCAAAAAGGCGGTTTGGCTTTTAGAAGAAAAAATTACGCCATAGAATTTTCTTATTCGTGAACCCGCTGAAGTCAATTTCAATTAGTTTCCAGCGGCAATAAAATGTTTCTTGCGAACAATAAATGGATTATATATTATTGTATAATAAACAGCGAGACGCGTTTGGCGAAATAAAAAAAAGCACGCACATTCACGTAAACAATCGAACAATAATGATAGTTACGAGTTATAATGACGATTCGACAATTAAAACGTTTCGTGCTATTTTCTTCTATAACGTTTCTTTCTTCTCGGTTAAACGGAATTTAAAATTGTTTATCTTTGTCTAACTTACACGATATATAGTAAATTAGACGTTTTCTGCTTAAACCCCGTACCCGTCGCCATAATCAATAACATATTAGGTACGATTAGGAAGCTAAAAACGGATTTGAATTTGTCGTCGAGTATATTTGGAATCGATATTTCCACGTTATTTATGTTTTTCCTATAAACCGAAAATTAATTAAACGCGTTTAAAATCGAAAAATAAATAAGTCCCGAACGTTGTGTATTTCGGTTGACGTGGAGTTATCTACTACAAAAGTTTTTATACGTGTATCGTTATATTTTCAATTTAAAAGCCGCGATTAATCGTGGAATTGGAAAACCGATTCTTTATTATAATTAACGATTATGACAAATATTGTTAACACTTTATATATATATATATATATATATATATATGTATATTCCAAAGTTAGTATTACGCTTATAAAACACGCAAAAATGTACACGATAATAATTTCACCGATTTCTTCTTTATTTTTCGATCGTTTTTTTTATGTTACATTTAAGGAGAATCTAATAACGTGTAAATAAAGTACTAACTAAATATTATTTGGTGCCGAAACGTAACATGCATCAAAATCATCCTAGCACTCCATGTATACAAAAAATTATTCGCTAACAAAATTATAAAAAAAAGCTCAAAATGAAAAATAAACGCGTTGTAAATTCTATATATTTTTCATTTTTCTCGTAACCCAATAGTCATCCGATATCTATATTTGCAGTAAAATAAACCAAAATGGCGATTATAATTATACGCGATATTCGTTATTTTAGTTATACCGCTGTAATCGTAATTATTAAATTCGTATTATTATACAACTCGTTTTTTGGAATAAATGTGTATATATATATATATATTTGTAAGGACATAAAAATAAAATAAATTTAACGAATATACCCGCAGTCAGAAAAATATAAAACATTAAACCATATTATAAAAAAGTTCTAAAAACGTATTTTTAAAGTTTTACGTAAGTACCTGCTCTCACCTCTCTCTCTCTATTTATATATATATATGTATATACATACATATTACAGTTCCTATAAAATATAAAAACAGAAACATAATCGCGGTTTTATACAGAACGACGTAATCTACGGTTACGTGTATGAGACGGAATTATATTCGTCGTCGAAAGGTTTGGCTTAGGATATTTCGATTATCATTTTACATTATGTGACCCGAACCTTTTATCTTTTGAAAGGATGTTTGCGGACTAAACGACAGAATTAGAATCTAACTTTTGCTGCGCTGTTATATAGGTGTCTATGATGAGAGGTACGTTCTTTGGGCACGGATAGCGGTAGTTTTATGACAACCTGCGACCGCAATTGTACACGTTTTATTCGAACCGGATCGATCGATCGTCTGTGACGGTAGTTGACCAAAGTTATGGAAATTAAACGTAATTAGCGAAATGACGTTATACGAGAAAGTTTTAATCGGTAATTTATTTCTATAATTAGAAAGCGCGTATTGTTGTAAGTGACACGGTTCTCTGTACCGATCTATGGATTCCGGATGACTTTTTTAACGTACATTTCCAATAATTATCGAAACGAACTAAAATGATTTATTGGTTTTTCGATGTGTGTGTGTGTGTGTGTAAACTAGGTTAGATTACATTGTTTAAGTTTACTGTCACCTCTCCAATAAATACTCTCTACCTTTGCCTCTCAAAATATATTCCGTTCGTTTTTTGAATCATAACTAATCAGCTTCTTTCGCTTCCCATTATCGTTTTATTCATTTCATTTTCATTTCACTTTGGCTTCGTAATCTCTGTTTCTCGAAAACTTAGGTCATAATTGTTTCCCGACCAATTCCTCCAATCTTTTATTAAACCGTTCTCTTTGTTGTTAATCCTCCATGATGATTTCCGAAACTATAATTCTTCACGTCTTTTTCCGTTTTATTTTTTTTAGCAATATCGGATTTTATCTAAACAACAACATCAACTCGTTAACATCTTTCTGTCTAATCAAAATCCCTTTTACTACTACACTTATTTTCCAATCCTCCGAAATCTTCCTGGCCAAATCCGTTAATAATTTCCCGAGTTTTTTCATTACTTACATTGTAAATATGTTATTTCGTTTTGATATATTTTAATTATTATAATTTTAGTTAACTTCGTTGGCAAAATTACGATTGTAATTGCAAATTGTACGCTTGTAAAATCGGAACTGTTTTATAATAGAATTGATCTTGGAAAACGCAATTGGTCGAAAATAGTATTTCGGTTTTTTGAAACGAAAATTTTTTTTCAACAATCGATAAACGTAATACGTACAAGTTGTCTAGCTATTCGTAACGTACCTACAATTTGTTCGGCAGCCACAAAAACAGGCGTTCGAATAAATTGTTGGTACGTTGACTACGTAGCATTTCGAGTACGCGATTTCCCGCAGTCGGTTATCGTACGAACGAGGAAATTTACTGATCGTAGTCCGCAAGAGTCGGAGCACAGTCAGTTAAATTGTTGATAACGATAAATATTAATAATAATGTTAACACTGCGTTATAATAATAGTTACGTAATATTATACCGTATTATATACGAATTTGTAATCGTACGATTACGATCGCGCGTTGTACTTAGAATGTGCGCCAAAAGACCCCATGATTCTATATATATACACGTACAAAGACCTATTGGCGACCGGTCGACAACGATAATAATAACGAATCCAATATTGTGCACCTACACGATACAACTCGGGAAATTACAGTCGTCTCCAGTCGCGAAATAGTTCTAATTCGAACTCGGCACGTTCACGAATGCTATAGATTATCCTAAAATGTGGTCACCGTCGCATCGTTCGCGCTTCCCATCGAAACCAAAATGATTGTGTAACGTAGAAAGGGAATAATATTTATCGAATTAAATTGTTCACCCGCTTTTTTCTTACGACTGTCCCACGAATGTCGGTTGACTAATCAACATATACGCTTTGAATAATATAGTTCATTACTAAAAATAAGTTATAATTACAAAAACATTATTATAAATAATCGGTAGTGATAATAATTGTTCTAAATTTTAAAACGCCTTAAATAAAATATGATAAATACGGATACTGATTTAGAATTTTACATATGTTACACATTTTACATTATTGGATTTGTGAGACTTCTTCATAACCATCCTTACTATTTGCCTGCCAAATAATAAATCGAAAAATAACGAAAGAATATAATAAATAAATAATATTAAGAATTTCGTAGTTTTCGATACACAGATACACAAAGCAACTATACATAAATACAATT